>JARGCV010000582.1:0-25000 GCA_034064705.1 Bothrops alternatus
AAGGGAGGGAGAGGGAAAGAAGGTGAGAGGGGGAGGGAGAGGGAGGGAGAGAAGGAGAGAGGGAGGGAGAGGGAAAGAAGGAGAGAGGAGAGGGGGAAGAGAGAAAGGGAAAGAAGGACGAGGGAGAGAAGGAGAGGGGGGGAAAGGAGAGAGGGGAGAAGGAGGGAGGGAGAGGGAAAGAAGGTGAGAGGGGGAGGGAGAGGGAGAGGGAGGGAAAGAGAGGAGAGGGGGAAGAAAGAAAGGGAAAGAAGGAAGGAGAGGGGAGAAGGAGATAGGGGAGAGGGAGGCAGAGGGAAAAGGTGAGGGAGAGGAGGGGGAGGGAGAGGGAGAGAAAGAAGGAGAGAGGGAGGGAAAGAAGGAGAGGAGAGGGGGAAGAGAGAAAGAGGGAAAGAGGAGAAGGAGGGAGAGAAGGAGGGGGAAAGGAGGGAGGGAGAGGGAAAGAAGGTGAGAGGGGAAGAGGAGAGGGAGGGAAAGAAGGAGGGAGAGAAGGAGAGAGAAAGAGGGAAAGAAGGAGGAGGGAGAGAAGGAGAGGGGGAAAGGAGAGAGGGGAGAGGAGAGGAGAGAAAGGGGGAAGAAGGAGAAAGGGAAAGAAGGAGAGGAGGGAGAGTGAGGGAGGAGAGAGAGAGGAGTAGGAGGAGGGAAGGGGGAGAGAGGAGAGAAAGACAGAGAAGGAGAGAGAAAGAGGAGAGGGGGAGAGAGGGAGAGAAAGACGGGGGGGGGGGAAGAGAGAGCGTGCAAAGGCATTCCAATGGAGGTTTGGCCCTGGGTTTTTAAGAAGGGACAGGACAGACGGGGGGGAGGCTATTTTGAAGCAAAATGCATTTATTTCCATCAATATCTAAAAATATTCCCGCCCCTCCTGTTGTTGGTGTTCTGCACGGAGACATTTAGAGCCTGTGTGCCGCCTGCAGATACGACAATCCCGCATTGCCAGAGCCATGAACTTCGGCTTTCCAGAGAAAAATTAGGCAATTGGGCAGCTGTCTGTCCGCGTGGGGCTTATGGAGGAGCACCGTGTGGTGCGTAGTCCTCGTTCCAGACCACTCGCTTTCAAACCCTTCTCTTTCTTTCTGCCCTGTTCTCCTCAGAAGCCCTTTTCGGCAAGTAAACACGTTTCGCCATCTTTGCAAGTTCATTTCTGCAAATATCTAAACTTCCTCAAAATGCTGCGGCAGCTTTTAAGATGGGTGGACTTCAGTGCTCGGAATTCTGGGGGTTGAAGTCCACAGAGGCTGAATGGAGAATTCTGGGAATTGAAGTTCGCAAATGCTGGCTGGGGGATTCTGGGAGTTGAAGTCCATAGTGGCTGGGGGATTCTGGGAGTTTGAAGTCCGCAGATGCTGGCTGGGGGATTCTGGGAGTTTGAAGTCCGCAGATGCTGGCTGGGGGATTCTGGGAGTTGAAGTCCACAGATGTTGCCTGAGGGATTCTGGGAGTTGAAGTCCATAGTTAGTGTCTGGGGAATTCTGGGAGTTGAAGTCCACAGATGCTGAATAGGGAATTCTGGGAGTTGAAGTCCACAGATGCTGGCTGGGGGATTCTGGGACTTGAAGTTCACCCATCACCCATCATAAACTTGCCGAACTATTAACTATATGGTATAACAACACTCTAAAAAATGAATCATTGGGACACTGGCAGAAATAATGCCAAATCTTTGTGAAGGCAGAATAAAATGTTGGATTGTTTTGCAGACTACCCACGGTTAGGTTGAGATTCTCTTGTCGCTACAGTGGATTTGAACTCAGGGCTCGCCGCTACAAGTCTTGATATACTGAAATGTAGCCACAATAGCAGCATTTTCTAAGCCATCTCGCGATTTTTTAGTGCTTAGCCAGGTGCTTCGCGTGGGATGAAAGTGTTTCCCCAAATCTTTCGTTTTTTCTCTCCTGCCTCCATCCTGTGTCCTAATTATTCCAAAGCTACAGATAAGGGAGGACAAGAGGACAGATCTTATTCTGCAAGAGACTGGACCATGCCAAAGGGGCAGGCATTGTATAATATGAGTCATTATTCCTAATTCTAGGAATATCACCGCCAAAAGGCAAAATTAAGGTTTTTCTCGGTTCTTTACACAATTGCTTGCATATATTTGCACCCCCAAGTAGGAGGTGCAGAAAAGAGTTCCAGGGAATTGTCTCCTCCGCCTCCTCCTCCTCCTCCTCCTCCTCTCCACAAACACTACTCCCTTCTAGCAAGGATGATGTTACCTAGTTGGGTCATGAAATGTCTGCAAGAAAACAAGTAAGCTCAGAGAGCACCAAGGACCCCACAGTCCCCTTCCTCCTCCTCCTCCTCCTCCTTCTCTTCCTCTTCCTCTCCACAAACCCCACACTCCCTTGTAGCACTGATGATGTTACCTAGTTGGGTCATGAAACGTCTGCAAGAAAACAAGCAAGCTCAGAGAGCACCCAGGACCCAACAGTCATTGTTCTCCTCCTCCTCCTCCTCCTCCTCCTCCTCCTCCTCCTCCTCCTCCTCCTCCTCCTCCTCCTCCTCCTCCTCCTCCTCCAGGTAGTCCTCAACTTACAACCATGTGTTTAACGCCCATTCAAAGCTACAACGGCAGTGAAGAAAGGGACTCACAACCGATTCTCACGCTTAACCACCCCTTGCAGCATCTCCACGATCAGGTGATCAAAATTCGGGCCCTTGCCAACCGGCCTGCAGTTAGGACGGCGGCAGCATCCCAGCGTCGTGTGATTGTTGCTCGCTCGTGGCCTTCTCAGTCGGCTTCCGACAAGCAAAGTCAAACGGGGGGGGGGGGGGAAAGCCAGATTCACTTAAAGGCCCCGTGGCTGGTTTAACGTCTGCAGCGATTCGCTTAGTACGGGTGGCCCAACGATTCGCTTAGTACGGGTGGCTTAGCCGTGGAAATTTCTGTTCCCAGCTGGTCGTAAGCCGAGGACCTCCTATCTATAAGCTGAACTGAGCCGGTTTGCCCCAGCCTTTTTTTTTTTCCCCCTGTTGTTGTCTTGTCTCTTCTAAATTCGTTTTCTCCTGCCTCCCGGGGAAGCAGCTTCTGGCAGGTGTCTCTGTTTCACGTCCCAATCAATAAGCTGGCTCTCTCGAGTCTTCAATTATTCAGCAGAGGGCGAAAGTTTCCACCGGAGACGACAACACACTGGCGGGTGCCAGACCGTGGGGGGGGGGTGTTGATCTGTGCCTCTATTCCAGTGTTTCTCCACCGTGACCATTTTAAGGAATTCTGGGAGTTGAAGTCCACATGCCTTAAAATGGTCACGGTGGAGAAACACTGCTCTATTCGTAGCGGTGACCTCCATAGTTGATTCCTCCAGTGTAGTAATTGCGCTCCTGTGCCCAGACCGGAGACCTTGGTTGGCACCGAGCTCAGCAGCTAAGCTGGTCTCCGAAAGAGTTCAGAAAGGAGGGGCATCTTATATGTTGATTTTTATTTAGGTTTTGTGTGTGTGTGTGTGTGTGTCCGGCCTTTTTACAAATAATGCTAGGCGGCCGACATATTCAAGACACTTTCCTACTCCTGTTTTCCCCACAACCACAACCCTGTGGGTTGGGGTGAGAGGGAGGGAGGGACTGGCCCAAAGTCACTCAGCAGGTTTTCATGCCTAAGGCGGGACTAGAATTCCCAGTCTCCTGGTGATTGGCCCCCAAGTCACCCAGCTGGCTTTTATGCCTAAAGTGGGACTAGAATTCCCAGTCTCCTGGTGATTGGCCCCAAGTCACCCAGCTGGCTTTTATGCCTAAAGTGGGACTAGAATTCCCAGTCTCCTGGTGATTGGCCCCAAGTCACCCAGCTGGCTTTTATGCCTAAAGTGGGACTAGAATTCCCAGTCTCCTGGTGATTGGCCCCAAGTCACCCAGCTGGCTTTTATGCCTAAAGTGGGACTAGAATTCCCAGTCTCCTGGTGATTGGCCCCAAGTCACCCAGCTGGCTTTTATGCCTAAAGTGGGACTAGAATTCCCAGTCTCCTGGTGATTGGCCCCAAGTCACCCAGCTGGCTTTTATGCCTAAAGTGGGACTAGAATTCCCAGTCTCCTGGTGATTGGCCCCAAGTCACCCAGCTGGCTTTTATGCCTAAAGTGGGACTAGAATTCCCAGTCTCCTGGTGATTGGCCCCAAGTCACCCAGCTGGCTTTTATGCCTAAAGTGGGACTAGAATTCCCAGTCTCCTGGTGATTGGCCCCAAGTCACCCAGCTGGCTTTTATGCCTAAAGTGGGACTAGAATTCCCAGTCTCCTGGTGACTGGCCCCAAGTCACCCAGCTGGCTTTTATGCCTAAAGTGGGACTAGAATTCCCAGTCTCCTGGTGATTGGCCCCAAGTCACCCAGCTGGCTTTTATGCCTAAAGTGGGACTAGAATTCCCAGTCTCCTGGTGATTGGCCCCAAGTCACCCAGCTGGCTTTTATGCCTAAAGTGGGACTAGAATTCCCAGTCTCCTGGTGATTGGCCCCAAGTCACCCAGCTGGCTTTTATGCCTAAAGTGGGACTAGAATTCCCAGTCTCCTGGTGACTGGCCCCAGGTCACCCAGCTGGCTTTTATGCCTAAAGTGGGACTAGAATTCCCAGTCTCCTGGTGATTGGCCCCAAGTCACCCAGCTGGCTTTTATGCCTAAAGTGGGACTAGAATTCCCAATCTCCTGGTGATTGGCCCCAAGTCACCCAGCTGGCTTTTATGCCTAAAGTGGGACTAGAATTCCCAGTCTCCTGGTGATTGGTCCCAAGTCACCCAGCTGGCTTTTATGCCTAAAGTGGGACTAGAATTCCCAGTCTCCTGGTGATTGGCCCCAAGTCACCCAGCTGGCTTGCATGCCTAAGGAGGGACTAGAATTCTCTGTTTCCTGGTGATTGGTCCAAAGTCTCCCAGCTGACATCCATCCCTAAGGCCGGACTAGAACTCACCATCTCCTGGCGATTGGCCTGAGGACTCCCAGCTGGCTTTCCTTCCTACAGTGATACTAGAACTCACAGCCTCCCAGTTTCTAGCCTGGTTCCTCTTAACCAAATGGGTCCTCTTATACTGGAACTACACGCTTGGCACCAGCTGAAGGGCAAATCCTGACGAATAACCTGAAAGGCCAGCACAATTTAAGCCGGCATGACTTTAGAGTTTTTTTCTCTCTCTCTCTCTCTACCTTTCCTTAATCTCTCCTTTTCCCTGAAGTTGTCTGAAGGGGCTCCCCAACGTTAATTAATTCCTGATGATTAGCATTGCTCCTGGTTTCCTGAAAATCTGCTCCCCGCTGGGTTATATCCTGTCTCTGGCTTTTGAACGTGTTTTTAAGAAACTGGCCACTTAGTACAGGGATTTAGTTATCAGCTTAACTGCTTTTATTATCAGCTTTTATTGTGGCTCTAGGGGTTATTTGTGCATCTCTCTGTGTCTGTGTATGGGTGTGTATGGGTGTGTAAGTGTGCGAAGTGTGAGGAGACCCCAGCAATCAATCAATGACTGAATAGGTTTAATAAATAAAAGCAGGGTTACCATTATATTTTGCAGCTTTTTCTAAAAAAACACGAGAAGGATCGTTTTCTTTCTTTTGCACACCATTTTTATTTGAAGTTTTTAAGAGCACTAAGAAAAACGAATGTCATTTCCGTCTTTGTGTTTGTCTGTTTTTCCCTGAATTAGAAACAGGGAAAAATGAAAAAAAAAAAAGATAGAAATAGCAGGGAAAGCTAATAGGAAGGAAAACAGAACCGGGCACAAAAAAGAGAGAGAGAATGATATAAAGAGAGGGCTTCCAATATTCTTCACAGCAGCTGTAAGTTCAGTTATGTTTAATATTATAAACTTACTTTAAACAGTCATTGTTTGTTTGTTTAATGAAAACTCGCTCTCTTTCTCTCTTTTTCTCTCTTTCTCTTTCTCCCTCATTCTCATTTTCTCTCTCATTCTGTCATCTTCTCTTTCTTTTTCATTCTCATTCTCTCTCATTATCCCTCATTCTCTCTCTCTCATTCTTTCTCTCTTTCATTCTCTCTCCTATTCTCTTTCATTCTTTTTCTTTCTCTCATTCTCCCTTTTTCATTTTCTTTCTTTCTTTCATTCATTCTTATTCTGTCTCTTTCTCCCTCGCTCTTACTCTCTAATTCTTTCATTCTGTCTCATATTCTCCCTCATTCTCTCTCTCACTCTTTCTCTCTTTTTCTCTTTCATTCTCTCCTATTCTTTCATTCTCTCTTTCTCTCATTCTTTCTTTCTTTCTTATTCTATCTCTTTCTCCCGCTTACTCTCTAATTCTTTATTCTGTCTCTCTCTTTCTCCCTCTCTCTCTCTCTCTCTCATTCCTCTCTGTCGTTCTCACTCCCATTCTCTTTCCCTCTCTCTTATTCTCTCTCTCTCTCTTTCTCTCTCTCTCTCTCCTTCTTTCCCCCTAATTCTTTTTTTTTTCCTTTCAAAAAATCTGTCTCTTTTGACTGTCCAAATCCTTGTCAGAACCTAGGAGCCCACCCCTCGCCAAATAACATTCCGAATTCATCCAAGGGAGCACTGTCCATGCCAATGGCAGGGCCAAAGCTTCAGACAGCGTTTCCAAATTAAAGCAGAGGCCTGGGTGCGAGACCATGTGCGCTCTCCCTTTCTCTGCACACAGGAATTCTTTCCTTACTTTTTTTGGGGGGGGGGACTTTCTCCAGAAGTGGGGGGGGCCTCTCTCCTTCCTCTTGGATTGCAGTTTCGCAGTCCAAATCCAGCTTGTTTGATCGTCTGAAATAAGGCAGGGAGGGAAGATGGTGCCGTTGTCCCTTAAATGGCGTTCTTGGGCTGGGGTAAACCCTGCTCCCTCTCGCGCTGCTTGTCCACGTGGCAAGGCCAAAGTCTGCTAGCCTGTTTGCTGCTTTCTCTTCCTGCAAGCAGGATTTTCCTACAGGCGTTCGTTGGATCCGAAGGGAGGACTTTTGACCCATTAACTTGAATGCAACCTTCCGCTTTCTTGCTTTAATAATTCCTCGGAGAGCGAGTCTCTCTGAATTCTTTCCGCAATACCTAATGGGCCTTTCGCTCTTTGCACAGCTAATCCTGAGCTCAAGAGTTAAAGCCTTGGAGAGCTAGTTTGGTCTGGTAGTTAAGGCACCAAAACTAGGAGACGGAGAGTTCTAGTCCCACTTTAGACATGAAAGAGGCTGGGGTGACTTTGGGCCAGTCACCAGGAGACGGAGAGTTCTAGTCTTACCTTAGGCATGAAAGCCAGCTGGGTGATTTTGGGCCAATCAACAAAAGACGGAGAGTTCTAGTTCCATCTTAGGCATGAAAGCCATGTGGGTGACTTTGGGCCAATCAACAAAAGACGGAGAGTTCTAGTTCCATCTTAGGCATGAAAGCCAGCTGGGTGACTTTGGGCCAATCACCAAAAGACGGAGAGTTCTAGTTCCATCTTAGGCATGAAAGCCAGCTGGGTGACTTTGGGCCAATCACCAAAAGACGGAGAGTTCTGGTTCCATCTTAGGCATGAAAGCCAGGTGGGTGACTTTGGGCCAATCAACAAAAGACGGAGAGTTCTGGTTCCATCTTAGGCATGAAAGCCAGCTGGGTGACTTTGGGCCAATCACCAAAAGACGGAGAGTTCTAGTTCCATCTTAGGCATGAAAGCCAGCTGGGTGACTTTTTGCCAGTCACCAGGAGACTGTGAATTCTAGTCTTACTTTAGGCATGAATGCTAGCTCGGTGACTTTGAACTAAACCAGGAGACAAGGCATTCTAGTCCTACTTTAGGCATGAAAGCCAGCTGGGTGACTTTGGGCCAATCACCAGGAGACGGTGAGTTCTAGTCCTGCCTTAAGCGCGAAAGCTAGTTAGGAAACTTTGGGCCCATCACCAGGAGAGAGTGAGTTCTAGTCCCACCTTAGGCATGAAAGCTGGCTGGGTAACTTTGGGCCAATCATCAGGAGACTGTGAATTCTAGTCCCGCCTTAGGCATGAAAACTGACTGGGTAACTTTGGGCCAATCACCAGGAGACAGTGAGTTCTTGTCCCGCGTTAGGCATGAAAGACAGGTGGGTGACTGTGGGCCAGTCACTCTCAGCTCAACCCACCTAACAGGGTTGATGTTATGGGGAAAATAGGACGGAGTACCAGCTATGCTTATCAACTTGATTTATTTCTAAAAATAATTATCAAGGCGGGATAAAAATAAATAACAATAATAGTTTAGAACACGGTCGTCCAACCTTTTGGCTTGCCCGGGCCAACAATGAGTGAAGTGGAATTGTCTTGGGCTGCATATAAAATATTGACTACAATTAATGGGTGCAATTAACAAACCTCGTTTTTTTTCATATTTTTTACTCTCTTGAGGGGCCGCATTACTAGCTGTCCAGGGCCTCATGCGGCTGTGGGTTAGACACACCTGGTTTAGACACTGTATTGGTTGTAGCCCGCCAAGTGGTGCAGTGGCCTCACACTGCTTGCCTCACACTTGAGAGGTCGAGAGTTCGATCCTAGGCAGCGACAAATGTTTCTCTGTGAAGGAAACAAAGGGAAAATATTTGCTGCGAACTCTGTATAGGCATCAGGAAGGGCATCCAGCAGTAAATGCTCAGTTCCATTCAGTCGCTTCGACTCCACACCGATGAAAGGGATTACAGGATTGTAAAGAAAAAAAATGGTTGTAGCCTACCTTCGGGTCAATGCATTCACATTGGCCAGGCCCCTTCCGAACAAGTTAACTCATTATTTATATATATAAATTTCGATTTTGCTCACAAGAGTTAAAGGGAGACTAGTATAGCTATTTCGAGCTATTTAGCTCTCATCAGCTAGCCCAGGAGTAGGCAACCTTGGCTCTTTTATGACTCGTGGACTTCAACTCCCAGAATTCCTGAGCCGGCATGGCTCAGCTTGGAAACCTCTCCCTTTCCCCTCAGCATGGCTGGCTCAGGAATTCTGGGAGTTGAAGTCCACGAGTCATAAAGCGGCCTAGGCCTAGGCCAGAGATAGGCAACCTTGGCTCTTTTATGACTCGTGGACTTCAACTCCCAGAATTCCTGAGCCAGCCATGCTGAGGGGAAAGGGAGAGGTTTCCAAGCTGAGCCATGCTGGCTCAGGAATTCTGGGAGTCGAAGTCCACGAGTCTACAAGAGCCAAGGTTGCCTATCCCCTGAGCTAGCCATACCCTTCTGAGATTTGAACCTGGGCCTCTTGCTAGAAGGGTATGGCTAGCTGAGGAGAGCTAAATAGCTCAAAATAGCTATACTAGTCTCCCTTTAATTCTTTGTCAGCATATTGTCTGGGTTCCAATATTTAACGTACTAATACATATTAAGTTCCTTTCTCTCTACCTCGTTTTTCTAACCATGGATAAAAAGTATCCCATGTTCTGAAGTATTCTGAATCTTCTTTCTCTTTCACTTTCAGTGTCAGGCTGTCCATTTCTGCACAATCTAGATTTTTTTTTGACTAACTCTTCTTCCGTTGGCAATTCTGCATTTTTCCAATGTTGCGCGAATACAATTCTCGCTGCAGTTAATACGTGTAATATTAAATACATGCATTCTTTCTCGTAGTTTCCTACAATTATACCTAGCAAAAGTAACTCTGGCTTAAAATCTATGGGTTTTTTAATCATTTTCTCTAACCATATATGTATTCTTGACCAAAATCTTTTGGCTTTGTCTGCCAAAGATGATACGAGCAAGTTAACTTTTGAGACTACCCAAGTAGGTTGGTCTTGGGAAAGGAGGCAGGTAGGTAGAAATCGGACCCCGCAGAGCTGAGATGGCAAAGCAAGGGGTGAGGTTTTCATTAGAAGCTTAAAATTGGCTTATGCAACAACAGCATGAAGACAAATGCAAAGTTGCTTGGCGGGAGAAACAGGTGTGCTGGGTGTTTGTGTGTCATCAGGAAATCCCAAAAGTATAGGGAAGTCTTAGCATCGAAACAAAAATTAAATTTCATTCCTCCCAACCCTGGAAGCATTCGGGAAAGTAGCCGGATTGCGGAGTGGCTTAACCTGGTTTAATCTCCTGCAAATCTGGAGTACAAGCTTGTCTAAGTTGGTGGTCTCTCTTGGTTTGCGATCAGCTCTTTCGGGATAGGCGCTAGACTTTACAGCTCACAATTCCTTCTCTGCTAAATTATTTCCCACACCTTTGATAAATCCATCCGAGTTCATTCTCCCACACGTGGGGGGATGAGGTGACAATTCTTCTGGTAGGCCAGGGTTGTCAAACTGCCAGCCTATAGACGGATGCGTCCCGCTGAAACCGCTGCAACACGTCATGTGATGTTGCGAGTTTGACACCCCTGCTGTAGGCTGTATAACAGGGATCTTCAAACTTGGCCCTTTTATGACTTTTGGACTTCAACTCCCAGAATTCCTCATCCAGGCACGCTGGCTGAGGAATTCTGGGAGTTGAAGTCCACAAGTCATAAAAGGGCCAAGTTTGAAGACCCCAGCTTGTGGACTTCAACTCCCAGAATTCCTCAGCCAGGCACACTGGCGGAGGAATTCTGGGAATTGAAGTCCACAAGTCATAAAAGGGCCAAGTTTGAAGACCCCTGCTGTAGAAGCTCTAGATTCGATTTTAGCCCTCTTTTCTTTGGTAACTTTGGAAAGTAATGAGAGACTTCTCTCTAATAAAAGTTCCTACTTTTAATATGTAGAGGTAGTCCTTGATTCACAACTGTTCATTTAGTGACCGTTCAAAGTGAAAGCGGTACTGAAAAATTGACTTAACGACCGTTTTTCACACGTGCGACTGTTGCAGCATCCCCGTGACCAAAATTCACATGCTCGGCCCCTGGCATGCGTTTATGACAGTTGCAGCATCCCGGGGTCACGTGATTCCCCCTTTTGCGACCGTCCGACATGCCGAGTCAAGGAGAGAGCCAGATTGGCTGAACAACCCTGTGATTCACTTAACAACGTGACGATTCACTTTACACCAGTGGCGAGAGAGATTGTAAAATGGGACAAGGCTCACTTCACAACTGTCTGGCTTAGCAAGGCTCAGCTGTGTTCGTAAGTTGAGGACTACCTGTAACAAGCTCCAGGATCGTCATGCTCCTGTTTTTTAAACATATTTATATGAATATGTATGTATTTTTTAAAAAAGGTAAAGGTTGCTCTGTCAGTTGTGCCCAAGGGAGCCAGCGTTGTCCGAAAACAATTTGCGTGGTCATGTGGCCAGCATGACTATACGCCAAAGGCACACGGAATGCTGTTACCTTCCCACTGAAGTGGTACCTATTGATCTACTCACATTTAATAGTAATAATAATAATAATAATAATAATAATAATAATAATAGTAAAGTTGGAAGGGACCTTGGAGGTCATCTAGTCCAACCCCCTGCTCAGGCAGGAACCCTACACCATTTCAGACAAATGGCCGTCCAGTCTCTTCTGGACGGAATGTAAAACTTTGCTTTTCTCCACATTGACGCTCATTTTGTTGGATAGGGCCCTAACAAAGTGAGAAAGAGCTGTGGCCTAGGGGTCAACACAGCCGCCTAACGTGCAAGCAGCCCAGGTTTGAATCTCAGAAGGGTATGGCTGGCTGATGAGAGCTAATCAGCTTGAAATAGCTATCCCAGTCCCCCTTTAACTCTTTGTTACCAATCTCCCAAAAATTTTTAGTGCACAAATGATGTTGCAGTAGCGACTGCTACCTGTGGATAGGCCTAGATTGGGCTGATACAGGCAAAAGATTTCTTCCTCCCATATTTGGGCCGACAGGGTGCATCCGAAAACACTCAAGACAAGATTTAACTATAAGCCAGATACATTTTCTTTGATTGGTGTTTCTCTTGTATGTAGTCTATCCACTGTTTCCAGTCTATTGTTCATTTGAGCGATCCTTCAAATATGCCGATATTTTAGCCATTTCTGCCAAATTTATTACTTTCAAGGTCCATTCTTCTATAGGTGGTATTTCTGGCTTCTTCCAGTATTGTCCCACCAGCAGTCTCGCTGCTGTGATCAAGTTCAGAATTAAGTTCGTCTCTGTGGTAGTGCAGTCTTTTATGATCCCTAACAAAAACAACTGAGGTAGAAATTCAATACGCTTTTTCAAAATGGTTTGGAGTGTCCACCATATTTTTCTCCAGAAGGCTTTAATTTTTCTACATGTCCACCATACATGAAAATATGTAGCCTCCATACTATCATACCTCCTACATTGGATATACGGAGTGAAGAATGTCTACAAATTTAAAATGATTGTATTAAGTTGAATGGCTTTAACTTGAATTTTTTTTTCTTTGTTTACATGTACAAACGGATATCTAATAATAAAAAATTTATAAAAACAAACAAAAAAACCACTCAAGACATATCTCCTCCCTTTTCTCTTCCCTTCCTGATACAGCTGACAAAGTGAGAAAGAGCCTGTGGCCTAGGGGTCAACACAGCTGCCTAAGTGCAAGCAGCCCAGGTTCGAATCTCAGAAGGGTATGGCTGGCTGATGAGAGCTAATCAGCTCGAAATAGCTAACCCAGTCCCCCTTTAACTCTCTGCTAGCAATCCCAAAAAAAGTTTAGTGCACATATATATGTATGTGTACATATACGTACATACATACATGTGTGTGTGTTTGTGTGTGTGTGTGTATATATATATAGTATATACATATATATATATATACACACACACATATATATACATATATATATACATATATATATATACACATACATACATGTATATATAATAATAAAGTAGGAAGGGACCTTGGAGGTCATCTAGTCCAACCCGCTGCTCAGGCAGGAAACCCTATACCATTTCAGACAAATGGCTGTCCAGTCTCTTTTTGAAAACTTCCAGTGTTGGACACGTCACGTGACACGGCGAGTTCGACACCCGTGTTTTAATGCCTACCATGGCTTCCTGTTTAATTCCAGCTATTTTGCGAAAAGAAGAAAAAAATTAATATCATTTCAGTTCTGCCTCCCACTTTCTTCTGGATTAGTTTTTATATTATATCATTGCTCCCAACACTTCGCCATCTGCAGTTCCTCTTTCCTGCAACTGCAAGTCCCCGGCTATTTTCGTCTCGAATCTGATTCATAAGAAAAAGCAATCACAGCCCACCCCTATAATTTAAGTCGTGCCTTAATTGCAGAGATATTATTAACCAAGTTCACTCAGTGTCAACCTCTGTTTCCAACCCTTGTTACATTATTACGGGACGACATCTTCCTGAGTGAGTTGGGTGTGTTTTTTACAGGATTGTGTTGTATTTTTTAACCTTGTTTTTGAAGTATTTTTAAAAAAAATATGTTTTATTGATTTTTTTAACCTAATCACCTTAATATTTGGTAAAATATTTTTATTCCCATAAAAACGTCCTACTTGATTTGGTTTTTGTACCTACAACAATATCTACAAGACTATGGGAAGACTGTTTGATTCAACGGAGCCTATTGACCAGGAAAGATGTTTGGCCAAAAAAAAAAAAAAAAGGCTAAAGTGAGAATTAAGAAATTAGATGATGGGATTTCTCTCTCTCTCTCTCTCTCTCTCTCTCTCTCTCTCTCTCTCTCTCTCTCTCTCTCTCTCTCTCTCTCTCTCTCTCTCTCTCTCTCTCTCTCTCTCTAAATTTAAATAAGAATTTTGTAAACAGGATCTAGGACGAGGCAATCAAGACGATCAGTTAGAATAGAAGCTTTATACTGATGTGGTTATTATTTGCAGAAATGTTAGAAAAGTGTTTATATGTAATTGTTATTTATCAAAATAATAAGAATTGTAAGAATATTATGGGAAGAAGAGAAAATCAAGCAAAGCTACTATGTGGACTGTAGAATTATAGAAACTAATTGTTATTGATCGTTTTTTAAACATAAACCCAGACAACACGCTGTTTTTGAAGTATTTTAGATGCCTGGAGTCACATGTCTAAGATGAGCTTTCTAGGAAATTGACTAAATCAGGGCTAGGCTTTTTTAATCACTCGTGGACTTCAACTCCCAGAATTCCTGAGCCAGCCATGCTGAGGGGAAAGGGAGAGGTTTCCAAGCTGAGCCATGCTGGCTCAGGAATTCTGGGAGTTGAAGTCCACGAGTCATAAAGTGGCCTAGGCCTAAGGTAGGCAACCTTGGCCCTTTTATGACTGGTGGACTTCAACTCCCAGAATTCCTGAGCCAGCCACGCTGAGGGGAAAGGGAGAGGTTTCCAAGCTGAGCCATGCTGGCTCAGGAATTCTGGGAGTTGAAGTCCACGAGTCATAAAGTGGCCTAGGCCTAAGGTAGGCAACCTTGGCCCTTTTATGACTGGTGGACTTCAACTCCCAGAATTCCTGAGCCAGCCATGCTAAGGGGAAAGAGAGGTTTCCATGCTGAGCCATGCTGGCTCAGGAATTCTGGGAGTTGAAGTCCACGAGTCATAAAGTGGCCTAGGCCTAAGGTAGGCAACCTTGGCCCTTTTATGACTGGTGGACTTCAACTCCCAGAATTCCTGAGCCAGCCACGCTGAGGGGAAAGGGAGAAGTTTCCAAGCTGAGCCATGCTGGCTCAGGAATTCTGGGAGTTGAAGTCCACGAGTCATAAAAGAGGCAAAGTTGCCTACCCCTGGATTAAATAAATAAATAGATTTTGTGCAGGGGGAATCCAGAGCGTTCAATCCAGAATCTGTACTCTTTCTAGAGTCTCAACATCTTTTTGACATTGTGGTGACCAAAACTGGATGCAGGATGTATTAACACATCTTGACTATCCCTCTGTTCATGCAGCCAAGCCAGTTTTGTGTCATCTGCCAAACTGGCCTTCACACACTGTGCTGGCCTTGACATGGTTTGTTTCGCACACTGTGCTCAGAACAGGAAATGGGGCCCCATCCCAGGAAGTCCCTTTTATCCTATCTGGACCTTCCTCCATTGGCATTTTTTAGTCAAACAAAAACATTAAGAGGATCAAAAAAATAATAATTAAGAGTTAAAAGGCATCAACTCGCAAATGGATTCTGGCTTTTGATCAAAACTGCGAATTGAGGAAGGGGCTATCGG
The DNA here is from genome assembly GCA_034064705.1 of Bothrops alternatus. Classification (NCBI taxonomy): domain Eukaryota; kingdom Metazoa; phylum Chordata; class Lepidosauria; order Squamata; family Viperidae; genus Bothrops; species Bothrops alternatus. Next base: position 14,924 of record JARGCV010000582.1, read on the forward strand.
ATTCCTCTGGATTTATTACCACCTCAGACCACTGTGGGCTTCCGACAACGGTTAAGACAGGATTCACACACTGCCGTAACTCCTAAGGAGATTTGCCTGTCAGTACTACGAGAGCCCAATCAAGCGAGTTTCTCAGCCTTGGCAACTTTAAGACATCTGGACTTCAACTCCCAGAATCCCCTAGCTCAGGGTAGGCAAGCTTGGCTCTTTTATGACTCGTGGACTTCAACTCCCAGAATTCCTGAGCCAGCCATGCTGAGGGGAAAGGGAGAGGTTTCCAAGCTGAGCCAGGCTGGCTCAGGAATTCTGGGAGTTGAAGTCCACGAGTCATAAAAGAGCCAAGGTTGCCTACCCCTGCACTAAACGAATAGTTAGGTTGAAGTTTACCTGTAGAGAATTAGGAACTCTCTAGCACTTTTTAATTTTGCATGTTGGACACTTCCAAGTCACAGAAGGTTAAACTATAAACCATAATCTCTGCCTGATATATTAAATTCTAGTTTTTCAATCTCAGCAACTTTTAAAGTGTACGGACTTCATGGACTTCTTGAAGTCCGTACATCTTAAAAGTTGCTGAAGTTGAGAAACGCTGCACTAAATTGAAACAAACCCGATTAGGGATTAAGGCAGAGTCCAGACGTAGCCCACCACCCGGCCAGGATCAAGTGGCTCTTGAAATCTGATTTTCTCCGATTTAATCCAAGTTCTAAGTGCTTCCCTCCATTATAACCCCTTGCCCTCTGCACGGATCTGACTCGCCTGCATGTATTTTTTTTTTTAATCAGATCTGTTTTATTTGATAAGGAAAGCTCCCCCGCCCTCTCTTTCATCAATACTTCAAACAAACTCCAGGAAGAAGGGTGGAAATCTGGGCATTGCATAACTGTTTTTAAAATAAACCCAACTCCAAGTCCCATGCAATAAATAAATAAATAAATGTGATCGGGGATCTCTCTGCAGCAAGCCAAGGGATTAAACGTCCCCGCTGCCTCCGGAGACTGCAAAAAAAAAAATTAATTGATAAATTCTGGACTGAGATGCAAACAACGATAGCAACAAACTCCGCAAACACGCGCCATTGGCAAGCTCCCACTTCCTGTAATGTAATAGAGCGATAAGAAAATTGCAGCAAAGACACAACCAAGCGATTGCAGTCACACAGCGCTAGAAAAACCTGTTCTGTGTTTCTAGGGTGTTTGTAAACAGCATCTGTAGCTGTTCTTTTCCCCAACGCCCTGGTTTTGCTCTTCCTGCACCATTAATTTTAAAATACAATTAAAATTGGATAAGTTATCCTCGCCATTACCCTACCGAAAGCAGTTTGCTTTCCGCTCTTCGGCATATAGATCCGATTCCCTGCCTGTGAGGTTTCCTTCTGCAATGTAAATAGAGGCAAGGAGGCGGGGAGGAAAGAGGAAAGAACTGCACACTCTTTAAAGGAGAGAGATATAATTGGAATTTCACAGCGGGCCGGCTTGCCCTAATCTTTACAACGGAATAAAAATGAGGTTTTCCTCAATTCTCTCTTCAACCTGGGCCTGGTGCTCTGTTTTTAACAAGGCTTTGCAAGAATTGCCACCCTGCCTGACCGGTTTGTTACCTCAAAATCATTGTTGCTTAACCAATCAATCCCTCAGGAATTTGTGACAGCATGCGAAATGTTTTCCTTATTGCCAGATTAAATTCAGGAAGGGAAGCCGGCTACCCCTCCTTAAAAGTACAGGGGAAGCACAGGGAATCCTTGACTTACAAACACCCGCTTAGCGACCGTTTGAAAGATTACAAGGGCACTGGGGGAAAAAAAGCAACTTACGGCTGTTCTTCACACTTAGGACGGTGGCGGCATCCTCACATGGTCACGTGATCAAATCCGGACGCTTGACAACTGGCTCACACTTACGACGGTTGCAGAGTCCTAGGGTCACGTGATGCCCTTTTGCGACCTTTTGACAAGCAAAGCCAAAGGGTAGGGGTCACGTGACTGTGGGATGCTGTAAACGCCGCCATGTTGCCAAGGGACAGAAGGGTGTGTGTGTGTGAGAGACCGTGAGAAGTTCGAATCATAAGTAGACCCAAGTCATAAGTAGACCCAAGGTAGGTCCGTCGTAACTCGAAGTGGTCACTAAAGCACCGGTCGTAAGTCAAGGGCTGCCTGCGGTGCGACCCCGGCGCGCGCGTGCGCACCGGGCCGATCCGCGCATCGCGCCCCCCCAAAAAAGGCGGCCTGTGACGGGCCGATCCGCGCATGCGCGGCGCGGGTGTGACGCCTGAACCGTGACGGGCCAATCCGGGCATGCAGGGCGCGTGGCCCCCCCCCAAAAAATGGCGGCCCGCGACGGGCCAATCCATGCATGCGCGGTGCGCGCGTGACGGCCCGAACCGCGACGGCCCGATCCGGGCAGGCAGGGCGCGTGCACGCCAAAAAAAAATTTAAAAAAATGGCGGCCCACGGTGTCTGGCGACCCCCACGAAACGGTCGTTCGACCCCAAATGGGGTCGCGACCCATAGGTTGAGAACCACTGGTCTAGGAAGAACTTCAGTTATTGGAAGTCAACCGAAGGGATTCTAAAGAGATGGACCTTGCCCAGGCCAATGTCCCTCAATCTTTAGCAAGCCAAAGAAACCATGGTTTAGCCCAGGGGTAGGCAACCTTGGCCCTTCTGTGACTCGTGGACTTCAACTCCCAGAATTCCTGAGTCGAGGACCACCTGTAGATTTGGTGAGAGCTCCCTCCCAAATTCTCTCCCCTGAGGTTTCTGCCCAGAGTTGCACATCCATTATGCAACACGCACCTCCCCTTTTGACTTAATCCTTACCTACCTAAATATGCTTAAGTTACTTCCTATCTCTGCCTGTAGATCAGCGGTTCCCAACCTTTTTCAGGCTGAGACCCCACCTGCGCCACACATGCGCGGAGCAACAGCCCGAACTGCGCATGCGCGGCGCGCGCGCAATGGCCCGCATCGCGCATGTGCGGCGCGACGGTCCAAATCGCGCATGCGCGGCACGACGGCCCGAATCGCACATGTGCAGCGCGCGCGCGACGGCCAGAATCGCGCATGCACGGCACGACGACCCAAATCGCGCATGCGCGGCGCGCGCGATGGCCCAAATCGCACATGCGCGGTACAACGGGCCCCATCGCGCATGCACGGTGCTACCCCCGGGCATGCGCGGTGCTGCTCCCTGTGCCGGCCGAGGGGAAAAGGGGGAAAAAATGACAGACTGCGGTGTTAGGTGACCCCCGTGAAACGGTCATTTGACCCCAAATGGGGTCGCGACCCACAGGTTGAGAACCGCTGCTGTAGATAATATGCTTAAGTTACTTCCTATCTCTTCCTGCCTTTGTCAGTTCTTTCTCCTTTTGATCTACCTGTATTTGTTCTTTACTTGGTCCTTGATCAGGTAATGTGTTACTAGAAAACTCTGTGTCAGCATTTAACGGTAAAAGCCTATGTATGTAAAAAGGATATAAAAACCAATAAACACAGAGAGATTCTCAAGCTGTCTCAGGCTGTGACCAGCGGCTCTGCAGCAGCTTCAGATCTCTGCTCAAGAAATGCCTGCATCTTTTTCTTAGCATCTTTTACACTACACAATGCTAGGAGGCGACCACTTCCTCCGTTGTCTGAGCCACAAAGATCCGCAAATGCTTTGTAAACCTGGGGGAACGTAGACCCCCCTTTTAATTTTCTGAAGTTAAAGAGGGGAGAGAAATGCAAAGTTTAAATCTGCTCCTAACCATGTCCAGTTTCCACGCCTACGTGATCAGCAGTTCCTAGCAGGTAGAAAGGACAGATGGTTTAGTTAACTCATTCCTACACACACACACACACACACACACACACACACACACACACACACACACACACACACACGAGAGTAAACACACCCGTAGCAAAGCTGGAGATTCTCTCAGAGAGCAAAGGGAGAGCAGGAGGAGGAGGAGGAACACGGCAAGTAAACAATTGGTAGCCATCTGCTCAAACGATGGGGAGCATCTGTCATCACCAGCTTAAAGCCAACTGGCATCTGAGGTCTGGGGGTCTCAAGTTTTGGGGGGGGGAATCTCCCTCCCCATTGCAATTTGCAAGAAGCAGCTCACATGGTACCAAAGAAGCAGCTCACATGGTACCAAAGTCAGGCTGGAAAGGAGGGAGAGTCAAGGCAGAATCTTCACACCAAGACTAACACTAAGAGTAACAAGAGTTGGAAGGGACCTTGGAGGTCTTCTAGTCCAGCCCCCTGCTCAAGCAGGAGACCCTATATTCCATTTCCGACAAGTGGCTGTCCAGTCTCTTCTTAAAAAACTTCCAGTGTTGGAGCACCCACAACTTCTGGAGGCAGGTTGTTCCACTGGTTAATTGTTCTAACTATCAGGAAATTCCTCTTTAGTTCTAGGTTGCTTCTCTCCTTGATTTGGTTCCATCCGTTGCTTCTTATTCTGCCTTCGGGTGGTTTGGGGAATAGGTGGAACTCCCCCACCCCTCTTTTTTTTGTGACAGCCTCTCAAGTACTGGAAGGCTGCAAACAATCCATGATCAAGAACTAAATCATATGATGAGTGGTTACGGGAAATGGGTATGTTTAATCTAACGAAGAGAAGGACTGGGAGGGACATGGTAGCAGTATTCCAGGATTTGGGGGCTGCCCCAAAGAAGAAGGAGGTCAACCTATTTTCCAAAGGACCTGAGGACAGGACTTTACAAGGCCTTGGTAAGGCCACACTTGGAATCCTGCATCCAGTTTTGGTCACCACGATGTAAAAAAGATGTTGAGACTCTAGAAAGAGTACAAAGAAGAGCAACAAAGATGATCAGGGGACTGGAGGCTAAAACATATAAGGAACGATTGCTGGAATTGGAAATGTCTAGTTTAATGAAGAGAAGGACGAGGGGGGACATGGTAGCAGCCTTCCAGTATTTCAGGGGCTGCCCCAAAGAAGAGGGAGTCAAGCTATTCTCCAAAGCACTTGAAGGCAAGACAAGAAGCAAAGGATGGAAACTAATAATGTAGAGAAGCAACCTAGAACTAAGGAGAAACTTCCTGACAGTGAGAACAATGAACCAGTGGAACAACCTGCCTCCAGAAGTTGTGAATGCTCCAACACTGAAAGTTTTTAAGAAGAGACTGGACGGCCATTTGTCTGAAATGATATAGGGTTTCCTGCCTGAGCAGGGGGTTGGACTAGAAGACCTCCAAAGTCCCTTCCACCTTTGTTATTCTATTCTATTCCAATCTCACAGGTGGGCAGACCATGATGGCCCCTTTCACAACCTGTGGACTTCAACTCCCAGAATTCCAGAGCCAGCGATTAAGCGGCCCAGCATGCGACTGTGTCCAATTTTCCCACCTGTTTTGAAACAGTCCTTAAGTGAACACAGTGGTTATAAAGGGAATGCCACAGTCGTTAAGCGAATCCAATGGTCGCAACGGACTTTTTTTGGCGGGAAATTGGAATACTAGTTTCTCGGGGGGGGGGAGAAGGGATTTAGAAATCAAGGTCACATGACTGAAAGCCAATGCAAATGCTGTAAATGCAGGCTGGTTGTCAAAAATGCGGTCAGGCGACTGAAGGGTAAGGATCAACCTGCCTCCAGAAGCTGTGAATGCTCCAACACTGGAAGTTTTTAAAAAGAAACTGGACAACCATTTGTCTGAAATGGTATAGGGTTTCCTGCCTGAGCAGGGGGTTGGACTAGATGACCTCCAAGGTCCCTTCCAACTCTGTTATTCTATTCTATTCTATTCTATTCTATGCAAGGCAGCAATCGGTTTTAAAACAGTCATTGGCACGTTACAGGAAGTCCTCAACTTACGACCACAATTGACAGATGGCTGTCCAATCTCTTCTTAAAAACGTCCAGTGTTGGAGCATTCACAACCTCTGGGGGCAAGTTGTTCCACTGGTTGATTGTTAGGAAATTTCCTGGTTGCTTCTCTCCTTAATTAGTTTCCATCCATTGCTTCTTGTTCTCCCTTCAGCTCCTTTGGAGAACAGCTTGACCCCCCTCTTTGCATCCTGACCCCCTCTTCTTCGGGGCAGCCCCCCCAAATGTTGGAAGAGTGCTACCGTATCATGTCACCCCTGGTCCTTCTTTTTGGTATTTCCACTTTTGAGGGAGGTTTCGAAACTTGATTCACCCATTAATTGACCGATACTGAATCTTGTGGGGAAGAATTATATGGGGCTGATTTACTGTGTTCGTCAAAGCATCTGTGGGCTGGAGACACCTCCTGTTTCTCCTGGGCAGGGCCCTGGAGACCTTTAGATCAGCGGTTCTCAACCTGTGGGTCGTGACCCAATTTGGGGTCGAACGACCATTTCACGGGGGTCGCCAAACACCGCAGTCCGCCATTTTTTATTTTTTTTTGGTCGGCCATTTTTTTCCCCTTTGCGATGCGGGCCGCCGCGCATGCGCGATGCGGGCCCGCCATATTTTTTTTGGGTCGGCCATTTTTTTGGGGGGTCGGCCATTTTTTTTTATTTTTTTTTTTGGTCCGCCATTTTTTCCCCCTTTGCGATGCGGGCCGTCGCGCCGCGCATGCGCGATGCGGGCCCGCCATTTTTTTTATTTTTTGGTCGGCCATTTTTTTTTTTGGTCGGCCATTTTTTTTTGGTCCGCCATTTTTTTTCCCTTTGCGATGCGGACCGCCGCGCATGCGCGATGCGCCCGTCGCACCGCGCATGCGTGATGTGGGCCAGGGTCGAGCCCTGGAAAAGGTTGAGAACCGCTGCTTTAGATGGTGCTGCCTAGTAAGAATAAGAATTTGAGGTCTGATCCCCCCCAGAAGAAGGAGCTCTGGATGGTGACTATGGGGTCCTCTGAACCACAGTTACTTGTGAGAAAGTTGATCTATCTATACGGGTAATCTTCAACTTGTAACCGCAATTGAGCTCTTTGAGTTTTTGCCGCGTTTCACGACCTTTCCTGCCTCAGTCGTTAAGTGAATCACTGCGGTTGTCAAGTTAATAAAGCGGTTGCTAAGTGAACCTGGCTGTCCCCGTTGACTTTCGCTTGTCAGAAGGTGGCAAAAGGGGATTACAGGAGGTCCTCGATTTATGACTACGTGTCCGTTGCTAAGCTAGACAGTTGAGTGAATTTTGCCTCCTTTTAGGACCTTGCTTGCCACAGTTGTTAAGTGAATCTGTTTGATTGTCCAAGTTAATATCACTAAGTGTTGCATCTTATGATTTATGATGAAGTATTGTATTTCACGATTTATGATGAATGTATTTTCATGTTGTATATGATCACGATATATCACTATTGCTTGTGTGACCTCCAAGGTCCCTTCCAACTTTTTATTATTATTATTAGAATAGAATAGACTTGGCCCTTTTATGACCTGTGGACTTCAATTCCCAGAATTCTATTGTATTCTATATTATTATTATTATTATTATTATTATTATTATTATTATTATTATTATTATTATTATTATTATTATTATTATACTGAGAACTTCTACACTGGAGACAAATTCCTTGTGTGTCCAACCACACATGGCCAATAAAATAATTTTCTATTTTTTTCCATTCCATTCCATTCCATTATATTCTCTATTTTATTCTACTATATTCTATTCTATTCTATTCTATTCTATTCTATTCCATTCCATTCTATTCTATATTATATTCTGTATTCTATTCTATTATATATTCTATTCTATTCTATTCTATTCTATTCTATGATTCTATTCCAATCTATTCTCTGATTCTATTCTATTCCATTCCATTGCATTCCATTCCATTATATTCTCTATTCTACTATATTCTATTTTCTATTCTATTTTCTATTCTATTTTCTATTCTATTTTCTATTCTATTCTATTCTATTCTATTCTATATTCTATTCTGTATTCTATTCTATTCTATTCTATTCCATTATATTTGTTATTCTATTCTATTCTATTCTATTCTATTCTATTCTATTCTATTCTATTCTATTCTATTCTAATATATTCTATTCTATATTCTATTTTATTCTTATTCTATTCTATTTTATTCTGTATTCTATTGTATTCTATATTCTATTCTATTCTATTAAATATTATATTCTTATTCTATTCTACTATTCTCTTATTCCATTCCATTCCATTCTATTCTATTCTATTCTATTCTCTGATTCTGTTCTATTCTATTCTATTCTATTCTGTTCTATTCTATTAAATATTATCTTCTTATTCTATTCTACTATTCTCTTATTCCATTCTATTCCATTCCATTCCATTCTATTCTATTCTCTGATTCTATTCTATTCTATTCTATTCTATTCTATTCTATTCTATTCTATTCTATTCTATTCTATTCTATTCTATTCTATTCACACGGTTGTTAAATGAATCTGGCTTCCCCCACTGATTCTGCTTGTCAGAAGGTCACAGAAGGGAATCACATGATCCCAGGACATTCCAATCGTCATACATACGAGCTAGTTGTCAAGCATCCAAATTGTGATCCCGTGACCATGGGGATAATCATAACTGCGAAAAACTTTCTTAAGGCACTATTTTCAGTGCCTTGTAACTTCGGATGGTCGCTAAATGAACTGTCGTAAGTCAAGGACTACCTGTTTTGTGCTTGGAAAAAGGAGAGAACTATTATTAAAGTAGGAGGACTGTTGTGTTTAAAGGTGTCTAACCCTTGAAACAAGCTTAGCCAGCTTCGGCCTACATCACCTTGACCGGGGTTACAGAGCCTGTTAGCTCTCCCGGTTGAGTGTGTACCACGCAAACAAGGGTGCTTAGTTGTTTGTTTCGCCATAAAGTTGAAACTCCTCAACAAGTTTTGCAAGATTCTTCTGTTCTTCAACCTTCAGCCTGGAAGCAAAACATAGCTTTCTCGTCAGGTCTCTTCTTCCAGATCTTGGCATGGGCCGAGACCAGAGGTGAGGAACCTTCGTTCTTTTATGACTGGTGGACTTCAACTCCCAGAATTCCTGAGCCAACATGGGGGAACTATGGCCCCCTTTATGACTTGTGGACTTCAGAATTCCTGAGCCAGCATGGGGGAACTATGGACCCTTTTATGACTTGTGGACTTCAAGTCCCAGAATTCCTGAGCCAGCATTGGGGAACTATGCCTCCCTTTATGACTTGTGGACTTCAACTCCCAGAATTCCTCAACCAGCATGTGGGAACTATGGCCCCTTTTATGACTTGCGGACTTCAACCCCCAGGATTCCTGAGCCAGCATGGGGGAACTATGGCCCACTTTATGACTTGTGGACTTCAAGTCCCAGAATTCCTGATTCAGCATTGGGGAACAATGCCCCCCTTTATGACTTGTGGACTTCAACTCCCAGAATTCCTGAGCCAACATGAGAGAACTATGGCCCCTTTTATGACTTGTGGACCTCAACTCCCAGGATTCCTGAGCCAGGCACATGTGAGGAATGAGGAATTCTGGGAGTTGAGGTCCACAAGTCCTAAAAGGGCCAAGTTTGAAGACCCCTAAATTAGAGAGTGCTGACTCATGCATGAGGCAATCTACACTCTGATTGGTTGCTGTGGGCATGAAGGGGGCGTTTCCCTTTTCCCCCACCTTTTTGCCTCTGTGTGTTCTGTATACTGTTTGATTTACCTCAGGATCTGCCTGATTATCTTGTGTTTTTCCTTTCTGGATGATGATAAAAATGTAAATTTAATGTGCCTGGCTGAGGAATTCTGGGAATTGAAGTCCACAAGTCATAAAAGGGCCAAGTTTGAAGACCCCGGATATAGACTTTAAGAGGAGTGGACTTCAACTCCCAGAATTCCCCAGCCAGCGTGCCTGGCTGAGGAATTCTGGGAGTTGAAGTCCACAAGTCATAAAAGGGCCAAGTTTGAAGACCCCGGATATAGACTTTAAGAGGAGTGGACTTCAACTCCCAGAATTCCCCAGCCAGCGTGCCTGGCTGAGGAATTCTGGGAATTGAAGTCCACAAGTCATAAAAGGGCCAAGTTTGAAGACCCCTGCTCCAAAGCATATGAAGGCAGGACAAGAAATAACAGACAGAAAATCTGTTAAAAGACTTTCATATTTTCTTTCTGATGGCTTTTCAGCGAACTGGCAAACAGGAGGGTCTTTTTT
>JARGCV010000582.1:30000-35227 GCA_034064705.1 Bothrops alternatus
GCTTTCATGACTAAGGCGGAACTAGAACTCACCGTCTCCTGGTGATTGGACCAAAATCACCCAGCTGCCTTTCATGTCTAACGCAGGACTAGAACTCACCTTCTCCTGGTGATTGGACCAAAGTCACCCAGTTAGCCTTCAAGCCTAAGGCAGAGCTAGAACTCACCGTCTCCTGGTAATTGGCCCAAAGTCACCCAGCTGATTGGACCAAAGTCACCCAGTGGGCTTTCATGACTAAGGCGGAACTAGAACTCACCGTCTCCTGGTGATTGGACCAAAATCACCCAGCTGCCTTTCATGTCTAAGGCAGGACTAGAACTCACCATCTCCTGGTGATTGGACCAAAGTCACCCAGTTAGCCTTCAAGCCTAAGGCAGGGCTAGAACTCACCGTCTCCTGGTGATTGGCCCAAAGTCACCCAGCTGATTGGACCAAAGTCACCCAGTGGGCTTTCATGACTAAGGCAGAACTAGAACTCACCGTCTCCTGGTGATTGGCCCAAAGTCACCCAGCTGATTTTCATGTCTAAGGCGGGACTAGAACTCACCGTCTCCTGGTGATGGGCCAAAGTCACCCAGCGGGCTTTCATGATTAAGGCGGGACTGGAATTCACCATCTCCTGGTTTCTAAGCCAGCATCTAAACCACTGCACCAGACTGATTCTTCCTGAGACTTTTGACACGGCAGTTGTCAACTGGGAGGGCCTGATCCAGATCTGCAGAAGCCAAAAGGGTTGACACGAACATTATTTGGTCCTGCTGACCTGACCTTCTGCTTGGGACCTCAATATCCGTTGCTAAGCAAAACAGTTGTTAAACGAGTGGCGGATCTTTTCCCCACGGTTTGCGAAGCGAGTCACTGCAGTGAAGTTCGTCATGTCCTCTTTAAGCTTATCCAGCTTTCCCCCATTGATTAGAATCATAGAATCGTAGAGTTGGAGGGGACCTCCCGGGTCATCGAGTCCAACCCCCTGCCCGAGGCAGGATTCCTTAAACCATCCCAGACAGATGGCCGTCCAGTCTCTGCTTGAAGACCTCCATCGAAGGGGAGCTCACCACCTCCTGTGGCAACCTGTTCCACTGGTCAATCACCCTTACTGTTAGAAATTTTTTTCTAACATCTAATCTGAATCTTTTCCCCTGCAGTTTCATCCCATTGTTTCTGGTCCTTCCTTGAGCAAGTGAGAACAGGGCTGATCCCTCTGCACTGTGACAGCCCTTCAGGTATTTGTAGACAGCTATCATGTCTCCTCTCAGTCTTCTTTTCTGTAGACTAAACATTCCTAATTCCTTTAACCGTTCCTCATAGGACATGGCTTGTAGACCGTTCACCATCTTGGTAGCTCTTCTTTGAACCTGATCCAGTTTGTCAGTGCCTTCCTTGAACTGGGGTGACCAGAACTGGACACAGTACTCCAGGTGAGGTCGGACCAAGGTAGAGTAGAGGGGAATAATAACTTCACGTGATCTGGACTCTATGCTTCTCTTGATACACCCCAGGATCGTGTTTGCCTTTTTTGCAGCTGCTTCACACTCATGTTCAATCGATGATCTACTAGGACACCGAGGTCCTTTTCACATGTACTGCTGCTCAGCTGGGTTCCTCCCATACTATATGTGCTTTTTTCATTTTTCTTACCCAGATGTAGTACCTTGCATTTTTCCTTGTTAAATACCATTTTATTAGTTGCAGCCCATTGTTCGAGTTTCTCTAAATCTTTTTGAATCCTTTCTCTCTCATTGTTTGCTCTTCGGAAACCCGCTGGGAAATCGCAAGCCACTATCACACACACACCCCCAGAGTGCCACAGCCATCATAAATACAGGCCTCTTTCCACACATCTGAACTATCCATCGCACGATTGTGGGGCTACCGCGATGGTTGAAAGTGTGAGAACTGGTCCTAAGCCACTTTTCCCGAACGAGTGGGTGGTAAGCTAATAAATTTCCTGGCTCTACAATTGGCGTTAAAAAACTGCTGAAGAGATGAAATGACTCATTCCTTTTTTCTTCCTAGAAATCAACCCTGGTGGCTCTTAATTTCGCGCAGCCAGTTTTCGATGTTTCCTTCCAGGAGTCCCACTCAAAATGCAGACTCATCGCTTTCTGAAATTGTCTGTTGTTGACAGGAAGGAGGGAAGGAAACGGCGAAGGATGTGAGCTGTGCGAAAGAGATTTGGCCTTTAATCCCTAAAATCTCAGGCCAGGAAAGTCAGCTGGAATCCCCTCAGAAACGTGCAATGCAGTAAAATAACCGTTGCCGTTGGATCTCGCATTCGATCAGGCAGGAAGTCCCCGACTTAACGACTGCAATAGCAAATTTCCGTGGCTAAGCGAGACACTTGTTAGGACGTGCCCCGTTTTACGACCTTTCGAGCTGGAGTTGTTAAGAGAATGACTGCAACTTACGACCACAATTGAGCACCAGATTTCCGTTGCTAAGCATGATAGTTTTAATTTTGTGACTTTTTCTTTTTCTACAGTTGTTAAGGGCATCACTGCAGTTGTTAAGTTAGTGCAGGGGTAGGCAACCTTGGCCCTTTTATGGCCTGTGGACTTCAACTCCCAGAATTCCTGAGCCAGCCACGCTGAGGGGAAAGGGAGAGGTTTCCAAGCTGAGCCATGCTGGCTGAAAAATTCTGGGAGTTGAAGTCCACGAGCCATAAAGCGGCCTAGGCCTAAGGTAGGCAACCTTGGCTCTTTTATGACTCGTGGACTGCAACTCCCAGAATTCCTGAGCCAGCCACGCTGAGGGGAAAGGGAGAGGTTTCCAAGCTGAGCCATGCTGGCTCAGGAATTCTGGGAGTTGAAGTCCACCAGTCATGAAGGGGCCATAGTTCCCTCATGCTGGCTCAGGAATTCTGGGAGTTGAAGTCCACGAGCCATAAAGCGGCCTAGGCCTAGGCCAGAGGTAGGCAGCCTTGGCTCTTTTATGACTGGTGGACTTCAACTCCAGCATTCCTGAGCCAGCCACGCTGAGGGGAAAGGGAGAGCTTTCCAAGCTGAGCCATGCTGGCTGAGGAATTCTGGGAGTTGAAGTCCACCAGTCATAAAAGAACCAAGGTTGCCTACCCCTGAATCTGGCTTCCCCCCCCCGGACTCTCCTTGTCAGAAGGTCACAAAAGGGGATCACGTCACCACTCGGGATGCTGCAACCGTCATAAATATGAACCATTTTGCCAAGCATCCGAATTTTGATCACGTGACCGCGGGGATGCTGCGACGGTCGTAAGTGTGAAAAAACGGTCCTAAGTCATTTCCCCCCCCCAGTGCTGTTGTAATTTTGAACGGTCACTAAACGAATGGTTGTTAAATCGAGGACTGCCTGCAATTACGGCGAGGCTCTATCCGGTGGAATTTGCCCAAGAGTTGAAGTACAGATAGTCCTCAGCGTCCGACCACATTTTGGGTCCAACATGTATGTTGCTAACTGAGGCATTTGTTCAACGGGTTTTGCCCCATTTTACGACCTTTCCTTCCCACAGTTGTTAAGTGAATCTCTGCGGTCGTTAAGCGAGTCACTTGGTTGTTAAGTGACTCTGACTTCCCGGTGGACTTCGCTTAGCAGAAGGTCGCAAAAGGGGATCACGTGAGCCCGGGGACCCTGTACCATCAGTAAAGAAAATGGTGGACAGACAAGAACAAAATACTTTTTCTCCTTGGCACCGCAAAGGTTGCCGTTCTCTCCTCCGTCCAAATTGGCCACGAAATGTTGCACAAAAGTCCCCAACGAGGTCTTTGCCCCTGTGTGCAGTTGCTAAGTGTATTAAAAATGGCCACGTTCGGCTTGCCCAACGTCCCAGCCGGGTTGCCAAGGAGCACAACAGAAACGGGTCTACAAAAACCAGGGTCCCTCCCGGGTTGCTGGGACGTTGCTAGGAAACGCGATTCTTGAGCTGTTTTGGCGGTGGCTGTGTGGGTCTGCGGCTTTGTGTGATGATCGCCTCAACTTTTCTGACCAAACCAACGAAAAATCTATTATTTATGTACACTCTGCCTGCTTTTGTGTTGCTGGGCTCTCCTCAGTTGGTGTGTGTGGGGGAAACGGGTGGCTTTTCCAAGGATTTTCCAATCTGGATGAACGAGGGGAAAAAATAAATGAGGCAAAAGGGAAGAAGGCATTAGCCCACATTCCCAAACTTGGTTAGTTTGAAGGGAAGGAGGTTCTCTGCAGCTCTGGAAAGAATTGGGTTGAGCTCACTGGGTCATTCTCCCTGGTGGAAAAAGAACAGTGTTCCACTATACCTGGGGTCTTCAAACTTGTCCACTTTACGACTTGTGGACTTCAACTCCCAGAATTCCTCAGCCAGCCCTCATTCATTTAGTCACTGTTCCAAGTTACGACAGTACTGAAAAAAAAAGCGACTCGGGACCAGTTTTCACACTTAACGACCGTTGCAGTATCCCCACGGTGGCGTGATCAACATTCAGACTCTTGGCAGCTGGCATGTATTTTTGACAGTTGTACTGTCCTGGGGTCATATGATGACTTTTGATGACTGGGTGACTTTCGACAATCACCAGGAGATGGTGAGTTCTAGTCCTGATTTAGGAATGAAAGCCAGCTGGGTGACTTTGGCCAATCACCAGGAGATGGTGACTTCTAGTCCCACCTTAGGCATAAAAGCCAGCTGGGTGACTTTGCGCCAATCACCAGGAGATGATGAGTTCTAGTCCTGATTTAGGAATGAAAGCCAGCTGGGTGACTTTGGGCCAATCACCAGGAGATGGTGCGTTCTAGTCCTGCCTTAGGCATAAAAGCCAGCTGGGTGACTTTAGGCCAATCGCTAGGAGATGGTGAGTTCTAGTCCCGCCTTAGACATGAAAGCCAGCTGGGTGACTTTGGGCCAATCACCAGGAGATGGTGAGTTCTAGTCCCGCCTTAGGCATAAAAGCCAGCTGGGTGACTTTGGGCCAATCACCAGGAGATGGTGCGTTCTAGTCCCGCCTTAGGCATAAAAGCCAGCTGGGTGACTTTGGGCCAATCACCAGGAGATGGTGCGTTCTAGTCCTGCCTTAGGCATAAAAGCCAGCTGGGTGACTTTAGGCCAATCGCTAGGAGATGGTGAGTTCTAGTCCCGCCTTAGACATGAAAGCCAGCTGGGTGACTTTGGGCCAATCACCAGGAGATGGTGAGTTCTAGTCCTGATTTAGGAATGAAAGCCAGCTGGGTGACTTTGGGCCAATCACCAGGAGATGGTGAGTTCTAGTCCCGCCTTAGGCATAAA
>JARGCV010000584.1:0-37500 GCA_034064705.1 Bothrops alternatus
CTTCAGAAATTAGACTGGCCCCATTTCCACACTCTTTCGTAAGGCCCTGAAGACTTGGCTTTCCCAGCAAGCCTGGGGAATCCAGAGAGGGATGGGGCCCATCAAATGGCTTATTTGACAGTGTATTGTCACTGGTGGGTGGGTGGGGGCCTTATTGTTTTTTTTTTAATTTTTATTTTTTTTTTAATTTATTTTTTTCCTATTACTGTGTTTTTTATTGTTTGCATGTCACCTACAGTCACTCTGAGCAAGCAGGCGGTGATATAAAATTTCTAAATACATAAGTCTCAAGTGCAGAGCCTTTTTAGCTTTTTCCTTTAATTCTATTAAACAAAGTTTAGGAAAAGGATAGGAAAAAAAAGCCATGTTTAATAGTTTGGTTTGGGCCCTGAAATTGACACTTGAGATAACAGAATCAAGTGATGGATGGTGAAGGACAGTTCTGAATCTCCATAATCAGAAACATAATCCTGCTTAAATTGACCTGACAATGCCGGTTCTCCATCCAACCCATTGTGATAATCTGAAAAGGTACATGGGAGACGAGTTGAAGGGTCTTAATTGGAAGGAATGGGAAAAAAAACCTAATTACAGAGATAAGAAGAATTTGAAGACACTGATTCCTCTGGTTTGGTGTCATCAGCCCTGCCAAGCTGCATTAAGTTTGAGTGGATCTCAACTTTGCAGTCTCTTAGCCAAAAGACGTTCATATGACCCGCCTTATTTTGGCATCGTACCAGGTTACTTACGGGACCATCTGCTGCCCCATGAAACCCAGCGACCGGTTAGGGCCCACAGAGTCGGCCTTCTCCAGGTCCCGTCAGCCAGACAGTGTCGCACTGGCAGGGCCTAGGGTGAAGAGCCTTCTCTGTTGCGGCCCCGGCCCTCTGGAATCAACTCCCCCTGGAGATTCGTACTGCCCCCACCCTCTCCGCCTTTCGCAAATTGTTGAAGACACATCTTTGTCGACAGGCCTGGGGCAGTTAACACCTTGCCCCTAGCCAGTGTATGTATGTTTGCATGTCTGTTTGGGTGATTGGTTTTTAATTAACGGGTTTTTTACAATTGTATTTTAATTATTTAGATTTCTCCATGTTGTATTCATGTTGTGAGCCGCCCTGAGTTCTTGGAATAGGGTGGCATAGAAATCTAATTAAATAGAATAAATAAAATAATAAATATGATCTGCTTGTCCGGATCATCCCTGGCTGCACGGATGGTTGGCATGTGATCAGGGAGAGAGAATTACAGCTAGTCCTTGACTTACAACAGTTCTTTTAGCGACCATTCAAAGTTACAACTGCATTGAAAAAAAGGGACTTATGACCGTTTTTTTTCACACTTAGGAACCGTTGCAGCCATCCCCAGGGTCACATGATCAAAATGTGGATGCTTCGCAACTGTCTCGTACTTATGACTTCGGTTGCAATATCCCGGGGTCACGCGACCCCCCTCTTGCGACTCAGTGGGGAAGCCAGGTTCACTAACAACCGTGTTGCTGACTTAACCACTGCAAAGATTCACTGTGGCAAGAAAGAGTGATAAATACGGGACAAAACCCACCTTAGCAAAGGTCTCGCTTAGCAACATAAATTTTGGGCGCAATTGTGGTCGTAAGGAGGCGAGGACTATCTGTGATGGGGTGTGAGAATGAGGAGGAAGGGGCAAAGAAAAACTAGAAAAAAGAAAAAATGATGAAAGTCCAACCCGAAAAGAGAGGTAGATTAAATAAAAACGGAGAGCCGTGATTTCTTTTTAACCCACAAAGGAATCTCTGTCGTTTCTCCTTCCTCGTTCTTGTGGTTGGCATTTTTTAAATATTTCACTCAGCAGGCAAGTTGGATGCTGTTATATTGGCTCCACCAGGTATCTTCCCCCCCCCTTTTTTTTCTTTTCAACTTTTCCTTTCAACCTTCATCTGCTTCCTAGCTAGGTCACAGTTTGTATGCTCACAAGTGCTGATGAGAAGGGAGACAGGCAGAAATTTTCAGCCATAAAGCTGAATTTCATTGCACTCTCTCTCTCTCTCTCTCTCTCTCTCTCTCTCTCTCTCTCTCTCTCTCTCTCTCTCTCTCTCTCTCTCTCTCTCTCTCTCTCTCTCTCTCCTCCCTCCTCTCTTTCTGTCTCTCCTCTCTGTCTCTCTCCTCTCTCTCTCTCTCCTTTCTCTCCTCCCTCCTCTCTCCCTGTCTCTCCTCTCTCTCTCCCCTCTCCTCTCTCCCTCTCCTCTCTCTCCCTCTCCTTTTTCTCACCTCCCTCCTCTCTCTCTGTCTCTCATCTCTCTCCCCCCTCTCCTCTCTGTCTCTGTCTCTGTTTCTCTGTCTCTCCTCTCTCTGTCTCTCTCTCTCCTCTCTCTCTCTCTCTGTCTCTCTCTGTCTCTCTCTCTCCTCTCTCTCTCTCTCTCTGTCTCTCTCTCCTCTCTCTCTCTCTCTCTCTCTCCTCCCTCCTCTCTTTCTGTCTTTCCTCTCTGTCCTCTCTCCTCTCTCTCTCCTTTCTCTCCTCCCTCCTCTCTCCCTGTCTCTCCTCTCTCTCTCCCTCTCCTCTCTCCCTCTCCTCTCTCTCCCTCTCCTTTTTCTCACCTCCCCTCCTCTCTCTCTGTCTCTCATCTCTCTCCCCCTCTCTCCTCTCTGTCTCTGTCTCTGTCTCTGTTTCTCTGTCTCTCCTCTCTCTCTCTCTCTCTCTCCTCTCTCTCTCTGTTTCTCTCTCTCTCCTCTCTCTCTCTCTGTCTCTCTCTCCTCTCTCTCTGTCTCTCTGTCTCTCCTCTGTCTCTCCTCTGTCTCTCCTCTGTCTCTCCTCCCTCCTCTCTTTCTGTCTCTACTCTGTCTCCTTTCTTTCTCCTCTTTCCTCTCTCTCTCTCTCTCCTCTCTCCTTTCTCCTCCCTCCTCTCTCTCTGTCTTTCCTCTCTCTCCTCTCTCTCTCCTCTCCCTCTCCTTTTTCTCTCCCCCTCTCCTCTCTCTCTGTCTCTGTTTCTCTCTCTCTCTGTCTCTCCTCTCTCTGTCTCTCTGTCTCTCTCTCCTCTCTCTCTGTCTCTGTCTCTCCTCTGTGTCTCCTCTCTCTCTTCTCCTTCCTCTTTTTCTGTCTCTCCTCTGTCTCTCCTCTCTCTCCTTTCTTTCTCCTCCCTCCTCTCTCTCTCTCTCCTCTCTCTCTCCTTTCTCCTCCCTCCTCTCTCTCTCTCTCCTCTCTCTCTCCTTTCTCCTCCCTCCTCTCTCTCTGTCTTTCCTCTCTCTCCTCTCCTCTTCCTTTTTTCTCTCCCCCTCTCCTCTGTCTCTGTCTCTGTCTCTGTCTCTGTCTCTGTCTCTGTCTCTGTCTCTGTCTCTGTCTCTGTCCTCTCCCTCTCCCTCCTCCTCTCCCTCCCTCCCTCCCTCCTCCCTCTCTCTCTCCTCTCTCTCTCTCTCTCTCTCTCCTCTCTCTCTCTCTCTCTCTCTCGTCTCTCTCTCTTCTCTCTCTCTCTCTCTCTCTCTCTCTCATCTCTCTCTCTGTGTGTGTGTGTGTGTGTGTCTCTCTCTCTTTCTGTATCTATTGCATTGTTCCATTCCTCAAAAGGAATGAATGTCAAAGTATGGAAAGAAAATCAGCCATAACTTGCATGGATGTTTTTGTTTTTGTTTTTCTCCCTCAGGATTCCACAGCATAGGCTTTATTGAATAAGTCATAACTGAATGGATTTGCACAAACCACCTTAATGCCACGAAACATTACTCACAAACAGCAATGGGCCTGGTTCATCTAATCACACAAATCATTATGGTTCCATGTGAACTCAGCCGAGACTTTCATTCTGAAGCTGTTCCATTGTTCCCCTCCCTTTTTTTTTGGTTTTTTTTCCTATAAAAGTATTTTCCAAAGGACACAACATTTTAGCAAGAGTAAAATCTAAAGATCCCCAATGTATAGGCAGCCCTCAACTTCCCACCACAATTGAGCCCAAAATTTCTGTGGCTAAAGAGAAGTCCTTAAGTAAGTTTTTGCCCCATTTTACAACTTTTCTTGGCCACAGTTGTTAAGTGAATCACTGCGGGTATTAAGTTAGCAACATGGTTGTTAAGTGAATCTAGCTTCCCCCGTTGATTTTGCTTATGGGAAGGTTACAAAAGGGGATCTTTTTAACATCTACATGGAGCCGTTGGGTGAGATCATCCGTCGACACGGGGTGAGTTGTCATCAGTATGCTGATGATACTCAGCTTTATATCTCTACCCCGCGTCATTACAGCGAAGCAGTGGAAGTGATGAACCGGTTGCCTGGAGGCTGTTAAGGTCTGGATGGGTGCCAACAGGCTCAGACTCAATCCCGACAAGATGGAGTGGCTATGAGTTTTTCCTCCCAAAGATGATTCCTAACTATCCGTCCATCACCCTGGGGGGAGAAGTTTTGTCCCCCTCGGAGAGGGTTCGCAACTTGGGTGTTCTCCTCGATCCACAGCTAAGCTTAGAACATCATGTTTCGGCTGTGGCGAGGGGAGCATTCGCCAGGTTCGCCTGGTGCGCCAGTTGCGACCCTATTTGGATCGGGAGTCACTCCTAACAGTCACTCATGCCCTTGTCATCTCGAGATTCGACTACTGTAATGCTCTCTACATGGGGAAACCCTTGAAGAATGTCCGGAGACTGCAGGTTGTCCAGAATGAAGCCGCGCGAGCTGTCTTGGGTCTTCCAAGACATGCTCATGTCACTCCAGCTCTTCGTGAGCTGCACTGGCTGCCAATTGGTCTCCGAACACAATTCAAACTGTTGGTTATGACCTATAAAGCCCTTTATGGCAATGGACCAGGTTACTTGCGGGACCCTCTTCTGCCTCATGAATCCCAGCGACCGTTAGGGCACATAGGGCTGGCCTCCTACGGGTCCCGTCCATCAAACAGTGTCATCTGACGGGTCCTAGGACAAGGGCCTTCTCCGTTGCTGCCCAGCCCTCTGGAACCAGCTTTCCTCCTAGCTTTCCGGAAGCTTTTGAGGACCCATTTGTGCCTACCCCCGGGCTGAGGAATGTGCTTCCATCCTTGATTGTGTGTTTGAATGTTGTATGTATGGATCCTTGGTTTGTATGTTGCTATTGTTATTAATAATTTTTTATGTGTACCCATATTGTTGTTGTGAGCCGCCCCAAGTCTCGGGAGAGGGGCGGCATACAAATTTGATAAATAAATAAATAAATAAATTACGTGACCTTGGGACACAGCGATGATCATAAATATGAGTCAGTTGTCAAACCTCCGAATATAGACCATGGGGTTGCTGGAACGGTCATAAGTGTGAAAAATGGTCATAAGTCTCTCTCTCTCTCTCTCTCTCTCTTTTAAAGTTTTTATTAAAGCAATCAACATTAATCATAATAGCATACTAAAAAGCATTCACCATAAATCATAAAATACAACAGTAAATATTTGAATGGCCACTAAATGAACTGCAGTAAATTGAGAACGACCTGCATTTTAAAGAATTTCTTTCTGCTTTGCATACCTCTTGCAAATATTTGTGCAGGGGGGCTTTTGTGTGTGTGTGTTTACTCTGCTTTGAGAGTTTGTTGCCTTCATAAGCCTCACGGGCTTCAGTTAGTTCAAGTCTTTATTCTTACGGGTAAGACGTTTATTGAAGCATCTGGTTATACTTTCGAAAAAATGAAATATTTCCTCTACTTTCTTGAAATTAAATGCCATTATGGCTGGCTTGGAAAATAAAAGGCCAGCTGGAGAAAATCCACTGCTTCAGATAGGATCTGGGTTCTTGAATCTGCACTGGGGCCACGCCAGGCTGCGGATCCCGGAGGCGAAATCTGACGACTTGATTGATTTTTATTCAGATCTCCTTGATATAAATTGCCATGGAAACCAAACAGGTGCCACGGCTGGCAGTCAGCAACAGTTGCCCGCGTGTCTTTGACACAAATACGGAATTGAAGGGCTGGGCAGAGAAATGCAGTCTTAATTGCTGCTTATTTCAGCAGGGTAGAAGTCGGGGCGGGGGGGGGGAAATCATTGCTTCCTTTGTTCTTCTTGTACTTGTTCAGGAACATAATTACTTCTTTCTCTGAGCGAGCAACTCACGGGGAAAACGTTCTTTGTGTGTACAAGAATGGCCCTTATCTTAAAGGAGGTATGTGTTGATTTTAATCAAGCTTTCCCGCTTGGTTAAGAAGTCAGTCCTGCGGGACCTTGAAAGATTTGCTCGGCACGCGTTCGGGATTTTTGAAGCAAAATTAATATTAAAACTACAGGCCATCCTGGATTTAAAGCCACAACTGAGCCCAAAATTTCCCGTGGCTAACTAAACAAGTCAGTTGATAAGTGAGTTTTTGCCCCATTCCACAACTTTTCTTACTAAGGTTATTAAGTGAACCACGGCTGTGGTTAGCTTAGTCACTCGGTCATTCAGTGAATCTGGCTTCCCCCCTCCCCCCATTGAGTTTGCTGGTCAGAAGGTCACAAAAGGGGATCGCATAAACTGGGGACACTGCAACTTTCACAAACATGACCCAGTTGCCAAGTGTCTGAATTTTGATCACATGACCATGGGGATGTTGCAACGGTTGTTAAGTGTAAAAGCTGTCATAAGTCACTTTTTTCAGTGTTGTAACTTCAAATGGTTGCTCAGTGAAATGTTGAAAGTTGAGGATTACTTGTATCTGAATAGAATAGAATAGAATAGAATAGAATAGAATAGAATAGAATAGAATAGAATAGAATAGAATATAGAATAGAATAGAATAGAATAGAATAGAATAGAATAGAATAGAATAGAATATAGAATATAGAATATAGAATATAGAATATAGAATAGAATAGAATAGAATAGAATATAGAATAGAATAGAATAGAATAGAATAGAATAGAATATAGAATAGAATAGAATAGAATATAGAATAGAATATAGAATAGAATAGAATAGAATAGAATAGAATATAGAATATAGAATATAGAATATAGAATATAGAATATAGAATATAGAATATAGAATATAGAATATAGAATATAGAATATAGAATATAGAATATAGAATAGAATAGAATAGAATATAGAATAGAATAGAATAGAATAGAATAGAATAGAATAGAATAGAATAGAATAGAATAGAATAGAATAGAATAGAATAGAGCTGGAAGGGACCTTGGAGATCTTCTAGTCCAGCCCCCTGCTCAGGCAGGAGACCCTATACCAGGGGTAGGCAACCTTGGCTCTTTTATGACTCGTGGACTTCAACTCCCAGAATTCCTGAGCCAGCATGGCTCAGCTTGGAAACCTCTCCTTTCCCCTCAGCATGGCTGGCCCAGGAATTCTGGGAGTTGAAGTCCACGAGTCATAAAAGAGCCAAGGTTGCCTACCTCTGGCCTAGGCCTAGGCCGCTTTATGACTCGTGGACTTCAACTCCCAGAATTCCTGAGCCAGCATGGCTCAGCTTGGAAACCTCTCCCTTTCCCCTCAGCGTGGTTGGCTCAGGAATTCTGGTTGAAGTCCACGAGTCATAAAAGAGCCAAGGTTGCCTACCCCGGCCCTATATCATTCCAGACAAGTGACTGTCTAGTCCAGCGGTTCTCAACCTTTTTCAGGCTGCGACCCTGACCTGTGCCGCGCATGCGCGGCGCAACCCTGACCTGCACCGCACATGCGCGGCGCAACCGCTCACATCGCGCATGCGCGGTGCTGCCCCCTGCGCCGGCCGAGGGGAAAAGGGGAAAAAATGGCAGACCGCGTTGTTTGGTGACCCCCGTGAAATGGGGTCGCGACCCACAGGTTGAGAACCGCTGCAATAAACTAATCACTTTACTGGATCATGGCCAAGTTACAGAAATTCAACTACGGTATGTCCATCCAGATGTTTCTTGACAAGTACACAAGTAAGACCAGATGGACAGGACTCTGCTTACCTGTGTTCACACACCAGCTGCTCACCATTTGTTATCTGTTTAACAAATTTTATACAATTTGCACCTTTTTGACTAAAGTAGCATGTTTATTTTCCAATTTCATTCCTTGGTTAATTATTTCAGCTTAGAGGCTGCCTGACTCCAATCAACTCTGGGCAACATGAAGCAAGAAATATTAATCTAAATCTAAATCTGGCAGTAAACAGATGGCAGAATTGGTCAACACAATGTAACACATGCCCATCAAGGGGCTGCAAACATCTTAGCCCAAAGTGTGGGAAAGACCTAAGTTTTTAAGGCTCTCTGAAGTGTCATCAATGTGGGAACCACCCCAGTGTCAGTGGGAACTTCATTTTAGGTTTTACAACAGAGAAGGTGGACTTTCTAGGTCCTGACAGATGACATTGTTTGATCAAGGCAACCTGGAGTTGAAAGAATCAACTGTCTGGGCCAAACCTATGGGAGATAGGTGATCCCTCAAGTAATTAGGCAGGGATGTCATATAGACATATCAAGACATCCATCGTTGGCTTGCTTCTATGTTCTGGACCAGTATAAGCTTCAGGGTGGTCTCCAACGCAGCCCCATATAGAATGTATTACAGAAATAGAACTGTGACAGATTCCCTAATTTAAGAAAGAATGACACTGGTGCAGAACTCTTGTCATCTCTTAAATAGGAAGTACTTGCCCATCTAAGGTTAATGAAGGAGCATCTCCAGATCCAGGTGGCCCCAGCATCCACAGACATAAGGTCTTGCTAGGGCTGGCAATCCACAGTTACCACACCTCAGTTGCATACTGAGGTTTTGAAAATACAAAGCAGAGTTCTAAGAACTGATTCAGTTTTTATGTTATGAGATGTTGGACTACGGTGAAGATCAGATTTGAGGAGTCCGTGATGCTGTCTGAGCTTGGTTATTTTCTTGCAAGAGTTCATTACCCAACTAGGTAACATCATCAGTGCTAGAAGCAAAGCCTACTCCTTTCTAGCATTGATGCTGTTCCATAGTTGGGTTATGAAACGTCTGCAAGAAAACCACTAAGCCCAAGTAGAATCAAGGACCCCTCATTTCAATCCTGAACTACAAACATTCTCCTTTACTGGGACCAGGTCTTTGTTAATTGCAAGTCAGTGTTAAATAAACAGGAATGTTTCTTTCACAAAACTGAAACCAACAGTATGAAAATGAAATAAATAGTACAGTGTGGATATATTATCAAAGTAACATTTTTATAGTGTGCTTTACTCTCCCTATATACACTTGTTTGGCCCTTCCCCAAATCTACACCTTGCACATTCATGCCTTGCTCTCCCGAATTGCAAAAGTCTGGAATTCATTTTAGTGAATATTTTTAACAAGGCAAATTAAGTGTTTTGCATATTTTTGCTGGAAAACATCACTTTTGCACTGCTGAGATTGTAGCAAGGATCGCACACACATATGCATCTTTGAAGTCAGCTCCATTTTGTGTCCAATTCCGCAATCTGTCCTTTTATGGTGCTCCCCCAGTCCCAAAGGACCACTGCCCTATTTATAATGCCTTGGCATAAACTAGAACATGATCTACTTTAAAAAGTCTGTTAGAATAAATGATAGTGCTTCAGGTGAGAGATGGGTTATGAATGCATAGGCCTATCTATCAAACTAAATCACAATGGCTTGGTTCAACATAACATTAAGGTATAAACTATGTTTACAAATAATTGTGGCAAGATCTGTCCATCACAGTAAGCAAATATCAAAGCTACTTTCTTGAACCCTTGGATCCTGAATACAACTGAGTTTTCTCTAATTGGCAATGTCTTATTTTTATTTCTTTTTCTTTGGATTGTATATATCAATTGTTAAGTGGAAAAATTCAGGAATTACAATTCTACACCGGAACGAAAGTGCGTGACACATTCACTAATTAAAAGGACTGCAGGGACAGTTGGAAATGGTATTATTCTGCGCCTGTCTCCATATGTAGGTCAAATGTAATCATTGGACCGTGAGATTTAACAGCTTGAAAGCATATTTCAATTAATAATGAAAACACGGCTGTGCTGACTGATAATCAGCCATAGACAAGCACACTTTAGGCAGGTTGCTATCTTGATCAGCTTATATTATTGGTTAATAGCAAAGCAGATGCTGTCTTTTGATGCTGTGAAAATGTTTACACGTTTGGATCTATATATTAAAATGAAGCTCAGTCTTGTTTGGAACATTCTCTGTTTTTACTATGGAATTTCATTTCCAGACACAAATAATATAAACTGATTTAGCTAAATAGCTGAGGAAATATGGAGCTGGCACAAAGTAAGAGAGAGAGAGAGAGAGAGAGAGAGAGAGAGAGAGAGAGAGAGAGAGAGAGAGAGAGAGAGAGAGAGAGAGAGAGAGAGAGAGAGCAGTTGCCATATAGCTGTCAGACTGTAGATATTTTATGAAAAAAAGAGATAAACTGGGCAACAGATAATGGGTAAGAAGGCTTCAGTGATTTGTGAAACATATTCACAAGATCCTTAACTTATAGAGCAAAAAACATCCAGTTCTGGTTTCAGACAGTTGCATGCAAACCCAATGATCTGTATAAATTCTCAATTGTCAAATTTATCTCCATCTTTAATTTCCCCCATCTCATTTGGGATGTTTTTGTGGCAACAGATTTGAACAGAAGGAAGAAAGTTTTGCACACTACTTAGCTAGGAAGGGCTCCGGGCTGCTGTTCCAGATTTTTTTTATGGAAGAGGTAAAACTGTTTTATTTGGCAGAAGCTTCTATTTCTGTCGGTCTATTTTGGAAGAGTGTGGAGAAATCCCTAATGGCAATGAAATTATGGAGGATAGTTGAAACCAAGTGTGAGATTTCTATTTTAAAATTATTTCCCCTTTCCAAGGGAAGGCCTTGCATTGTTGAAGTCACTTTCTTTCTTGAATATTCAGTTTACTTTTTTCTTTAAAAAAGAGAACGCTGTAATCATTATACTTGCAGAATCAATAAGGGAAAACTTTGAACCCACAATAATAACAGAATAACAGAGTTGGAAGGCACTTTGGAGGTTTTCTAGTCCAACCCCCTATAGGGTGGGAGACCCTATATCAGGGGTCTTCAAACTTGGCCCTTTTATGACTTGTGGACTTCAACTCCCAGAATTCCTCAGCCAGCATGGCTCAGCTTGGAAACCTCTCTCTTTCCCCTCAGCATGCCTGGCTGAAGAATTTTAGGAGTTGAAGTCCACCGGTCATAAAAGGGCCAAGTTTGAAGACCCCTGCCCTATATCATTTCAGACATATGGCTGTCCAGTCCTTTCTTAAAAGCCACCAGTGATGGAGCATCTTTAACTTCTGGAGGCAAGTCGTTCCACTGATTAATTGTTCTCACTGTCAGGAAAGTTCTCCTTAATTCCAGGTTGCTTCTGTCCTTGATTAGTTTCCATCCTTTGTTTCTTGTCCTGCCCCTCAGATATTGGAAGACTGCTGTCATGTCACCCCTGGTCCTTCTTTTCACTAGATTAGACATACCTAATTCCTGTAACTGTTCTTCATATGTTTTAACCTCCAGTCATCTAATCATTTTTTTGCTCTTCTCTGCACTCTTTCTAGAGTTTCAGCGTCTTTTTTAAATATCATGGTGACCAAAACAAAATAGTCTCAGATCTGAGACTATTGAAGAAAGTTTGACGCATGCTTTTAATTTTAGCAGTCTGGAGATGGATAGAAATGACTCCACAACACTCTTTTATTCCTTGAATCCTGGCTCATAAAATTTTACTGAACTGATCAGCGAGGTCCAAAGTAACACCATTTAAGAACCAAGAAAGCACTAGTAGTTTATAGCTACTGTTGGGTTTCTTTTTTTATGAATATTTTTATTAAAAAAAGATTTTACCAAAACTTAAAAAAAAAACTACAGATGCATAGAAAAAGAAGTAGAAGAAAGAAAGAAATTATGGAAAGGAAAAAGTGAAGAGCAACCAAAAAAAAAAAAAGGCAAGAAAAAGGATATCTAAAGAAGTGACTTTGGATCTTTGCAACAGTTACCAACACAGAAATTATCATCTCTGCCTTCAGAAATATTGCAATATGCAATATTGCCTGTTGTATTTCCCTTCTTTCCATAAACAGACCAATTTAATCAATAAAACCCCAAATCAGCATTTCATTTTTAATCCATTTTCAGCAGAAAGTTTATAAAGGGTTTCCAGGTGTGTGTTTTTAAATTTTTATAAAAGTAGCCCTTTCTGCAAAGTCAGCCATTTTCACAACCCATTCCTCCATTTTTGCTGTTTCTGTAGCCTTCCATCTCTATGCATACAATAACCTTGTTGCAGTTACCATATATAAAAACCAATCGCTCAGGAGCTTTTTTTAGCTGAATACCCATAAGTCCTAATAAGAAAAGTTCCGTCTTCATCTGAATGCTAATTTTTAAAACTTTCTGCGTCACATTATATACTTGTCCAGTATCTTATTCGCTTTTGCCCAGGTCCACCATGCATGATAAAATGTCCCTTTGTGGTTTTTTTTTCATATTTCTAACAGTGATTAGAAGTACCTTTATATATCTTAGACAATTCCTCTGGCTTCATATTTTGTGTCTTTTTGCCACTGTTTAAATAGAAACATAAGAACATAGAAAACCGATGGCAGAAAAGGACTATCAAGTGGTCCATCAAGAATATATCCATACAGAGACACACTGATTGCTCTCTCCAATAGGAAATTTCTCCTTAGTTCCAGGTTGCTTCTCTCCTTGATTAGGTTCCATCTGTTGTTTCTTGTCCTGCCTTCTGATACTTTGTCTTCCTGGATCCCTCACTGCCGTTAGCTCAAACCTTCTGATCTAACTGTTGCCCCAATCTAATGAATTTTGTCCTTGGGAGACAGTTGAGATAGCAGACATTTCATAAAGTCACCAGGAATCAGATCTGACTGACAGCAAACTAATAAACTAACCAAAGTTAACAAAAAATGTGCATCTGAGCTAAATGTCCACCATAGATAGATTTCTCCTCTTATTTCACAAAGCTTTTAAATATATAACCCAGGTTATGTATTTATGTGCTGAAAATGCTGACCAAGCATTCAGATTTTCTAACAAAGCCAAGAGTCCAGGAAGAAAGATAATACTAGCAAAAGATAATCAGTGTCTTGGGCTTAAGTTCTGAGGAGGTATTGCTTCATGTGACTCTTTTCTGCAGAAAGAAACTACTAAGAAAATGCTAAAAAAATCCTGAACATTGCATTCAGCCTGAAAATTAATTTAAGATTGGGATATTTTGTCATTATTTCTCCTTTGATGTGAGACATTATTGGAATTCATAGAGTTGGGGTTTTATTCATGCCTCTCTCTCTGTAGACCCATGTCCTCCAGGTTTAAATAATATTATTTCTCTCTGTTGCTGCAAAAAGCCTGTATAATAAATGAGGAAATAGATGTAGCCCAAACCTCAGAATTACTCTCTGGTGCAGATTATCTTGAATTATGGAATAACCCGAGGCAAATTAAGACTTTGATTTGTATTCTTAATTGAGTAACATAGACAATAACATTTTGGCCATAGAGTTAATTTCTCTTGAGAATAGAATAGAATAGAATAGAATAGAATAGAATAGAATAGAATAGAATAGAATAGAATAGAATAGAATAGAATAGAAGCTGGAAGCGACCAACTCTCCTCTCATGCAGGAGACCCTATGGAAGGACAGGAAAACCTCCCTGCCCCAGTTTACTGATGAATTAGGTTTGAATTCTCATGCTTTTTTCTGTCCTGCTGATTCTTCTAGGCCTCGGTCTCCTCAAGAGTAACATTTTTTTTGTCCTTTCAGAAATAAAGATGGACACTGAGAACCAGAATTAGGAAAAGAAGTGAAGTAACTCTTGAGGTTGGAATAGACAAGAAGCTGCAAAAAAAAAACAAAAAAAAAACGAAGAAGGGTTTTATATTGGACATCTGTTTGTCTCTAAAGAGTAGACAAACCTGTCCAGGCACAAAACTAAGAATTTTAATTTCTCTCTCTCTGTGTGTTACTAATTAAGCTTTATTGTCTCTACGCTTATTTCTCTGTGCAAACTCAGTAACTTATTTGTCTGTTTCAAACAACTTGCAACCTCTATAGTTGCATCTAAGTAAGAAGCAGGCCAGGATTATTTAGGGGACTTCTTAAATCCTTATTTATTTAGTTTTTTCCCTTTAGATCTCTGAAGAGCTTCATATTTTATCTCCTTTGCTTCTGAATGCTTTGGCCCCTGAGCATTTAAACCTAAAAAGGGATTGGATGCTGAACTATGAACAAGAGAACCCCAATCTAGTGATAATTGTAATTTTCTTGAAAAAAGAAAACAATCTGGTGAAGACAATGAATCATTGGGGAGTCTGACAATTGTTTTGACAGAGAGTCCGAAATCAAGATAGAGCCCTCAGGGTAGCAAATGAGGAATAATTTACAGGCAATTTGGCCCTCTTAAATAATTTAGCCCGTGAAGGGTGTCTTCTTGAACCCCAGGGCTAGACACTGACAAAGTAGAAGAGAAATAAAGTATGTCAAGGAGATTCATAAATGGCGGTGTTTTTCAAACTTGTGTAATGGGTGTCATACTGGGGATTACCACAATGAATGTTAATGGAACCGGAATAATAGAACATATGTTTTGATAGCATCTGCTCAAATATTTAGAGCAGTTATGAAACAAACAACAATAAACTAGTTGTAGGAATATTCATTGAGAAAAGAGTCAAAAATCAAGATGGCGGCCATGACCAATGATTGAAGCCCCACCCCTTTTGGAAGCTATATCTGGCAGTTATAGCTGCCATACTGTTTTTTAAAATTCCTCAGTTCCTGAATTTCCCTCACGTGGTTAAAATTACATCATTTTCTTAATTTGAGAAATGACTGCTAATAGTTCAAGATAGTTAAAGGACTTCTTCTTCTTCTTCTTCTTCTTCTTCTTATTATTATTATTATTATTATTACTACTACTACTACTACTACTACTACTACTACTACTACTATTACTATTATTTGTTGAAGATGATGAATAAATTCATATATTGTCCTAAAGCATGATTTGATAGCTAGCTGAATAAACCATAGTTGGTTTGGTTCCTATTACATAGTATAAGGTTTATGGATACTTTATTGTTGTTGCTTGCTTCATATCTGCTTTAAATACATGAAAAAATGTCTGGATTTATATTTCTGCTGCAGCTATTCATAAAGTTTTTTTTAAAAAAAGGAAATAAATAAACCTTTTCTATGCATGCAATTATGGTTATTCAACCACAACCCACATTTCTGAGGCAGACCCATTATTCCTAAAACATGAGTTTGCTTCCATTAAGATATTTTTTAATAAGTGCCATTGGCAATGTGACATGCTTGCTAAAATTAATTTGCTAAATATATTTATAGATATTTCAAGATAATTAGTCATAGGCACCTGTTTCCCAAAAGCACACCAATGCCTGATTCTTAATATTACTTTC
This sequence comes from Bothrops alternatus, assembly GCA_034064705.1. NCBI lineage: Eukaryota > Metazoa > Chordata > Lepidosauria > Squamata > Viperidae > Bothrops > Bothrops alternatus. The sequence continues at coordinate 15,333 of JARGCV010000584.1, forward strand.
TGTGGAAGCAATTTAGGAGTATAAAAATAAATTCTGTAGCAAAGCAGCCATTTTTTTGGCAATGCAATTTTTTTCTTTACAGAATTTGGGATTGTAAGCTTCTGGTTTCTTTCATACCTCTTGACACTCACAGAAACCCTGAAAAAGTGTTCTGAAATTACACATAAACATTCATCTATTGGTACTGGGACATTTTAAAGAAATTATTATGGGAGTGCCCCTTTATAGGAGGTAAAAATGCCAAAGAATATAGTGGCTGAACACCATCAAAGCTGACACCAGCCAAAACACAGAAGAATCAAAGAAATTCTTTGAAGTTCTACACCTAGGCAGGAAAATCAAAGGTACAAGTACAGATTAGGGGAAACTTGGCTCAAAAACAGTAACTGTGAGAGGGACCTTGGAGTCCTAGTGGACAATCACTTAAATATGAGCCAGCTGTATGCAGCAGCAGCCAAAAAAGGCTAACACAATCCAAGTCTGCATTGACAAAGGGATGGAATCAAGATCATGTGAAGTGTCACTACCACTTTATAATGCCTTGGTAAGACCACACTTGGACCACAGTTTTGGTCACCACAATGTAAAAAAAATATATGTCGAGACTCTAGAAAGAGTGCAGAGAAGAGCAGCAAAGGTGATCAGGGGACTGGAGGTTAAAATACATAAAGAACAGTTGCTGGAATTGAGTATGTCTAGTTTAATGAAAAGAAGGACGAGGGGTGACACGATAGCAGTGTTCCAATATCTCCGGGGCTGCCACAAAGAAGAGGGAGTCAAGCTATTCTCCAAAGCACCAGAAGGCAAGACAAAAAGCAATGGATGGAAACTAATCAAGAAGAGAAGCAGCCTGGATTTAAGGAGAAACTTTCTAATAGTGGGGACAATTAACCAGTGGAACAGAAGTTGCCTTCAGAAGTTGTGGATGCTTCATCAAAGAGGTTTTTAAGTTTGGTGCTCCAACATAAAGAAGAGACTGGGCAGCCACTTGTCTGAAATGATATAGGGTCTCCTGCTTGAGCAGGGGGTTGGACTAGAACAGTGGTTCTCAACCTTTCTCAGGTTGAGACCCCACTTGCCACACCCATGCCCGCCGCGACCCCGATCCGGGCGCGCGCGTGTGTGCGCGTGCGCGCAAAAAAAAATAAAAAAAAATTTAAAAAAATAAAAAAAACAAAAAAAACAAAATGGCGGCCGCGACGGGCGGATCTGCGCCTGCACGGATCGGCCCGTTGCACGCGCCGCGCATGCGCGGATCCGCCCATTGCAGTCCGCCATTTTGTTTTTTTTATTTTATTTTTTTTATTTTTTTTATTTTTTTTTCTGGCGCGATGGGTGGATTTGAGTGTGTGCTGCGCGCGCGCGCGCGCCAAAAAAATAAAAAAATTAAAAAAAAAATTAAAAAAAATTAAAATAAAAAAAACAAAAAAAACAAAATGGCGGCCGGCGGTGCCCGGCGACCCCCGCGAAATGGTCGCGCGACCCCAAATGGGGTCACGATGCTAAGGTTGAGAACCACTGGACTAGAAGATCTCCAAGGTCCCTTCCAGCTTTACTCTGATTGAAGTAATGCAAGATTGGAAGATGTGGAGAGACCTGGCCCATAGAATCACCAAGAGTCATAGATGACTGAATGGATAACTTCATCATCATCATCTAAAAATCTCTTTGACTTGTAGAATAACCCTACAGTTTATCCTTTCTTCCAATCCACCATCAGGACACCTGCAAAAATTGTGTTTTGAATTTTGTTTGTGGCAAGCAGCATGGAATGTGCTAATAGGTGCTGTGGCCCACATAAACGGAATCCTAATTCCAGTTTATAAACTGATTTAACTGACTTTGACATTTTAGCGAATATCATTATTATTTTCTTCAGAAAGAGCTATTTTTGAACATTTCAGTTTTCCTCTGCCAAGCTATTAGAAAAGTCACACAGGTTTCTGTGGCAAAATAGGCTTCGGAGTGAGAAATGTATTCAAATAATATTTTGCCCAGAATTATTATATTCCCTCTAGATCACGAGAGATAGAAAGAGGTGCTACTAGCGTTTTCCTACTGTAATCTTGCCTCTTGCCTCTTAATTCTTTCTGCGATTTCGGTACACAACAGAGGACATTGTTAATATGAGTGAGTTGCAGCTGATTCATCATTTCATGCTGTGATTGTAGCAAAGACGAACTCACCACAAAGATATTTTCCTGGTATGTTACTTTTTGTAAGGATGGGTAATTAGAAATTTCTAGATTGGAAGAAGCATTTTACCATCAGGTGTCCTGACTGTAGTGGTGTGTTTTAAAAAAATTGGCACACATATATTAGTTGAGGTATTTCAATTCCCATTTACCCACCGAAATTTCAATTACTCAGCTGTACAATGTAATATGAATATATGTATATATGTGTGTGTGTAAGGTATCTTTTGACAACTGTGTGAGAGCTTTAAGAGTTTATCCTATTTTTTAAAAATCTTTTTTTTTCTTTCCTTCTCTGTATTCTTTCCTGCATAGAAAATCACTCTGAATTAAGCCATCAAATCTAGATGGGTCTTGTTGAATTTGAAAGTAAGTCCTTGACTTACAACAGTTCATTTAGTGACTGTTCCAAGTTACAGCAGTGCTGAAAAAAGTGACTTATGACCGTTTTTCACACTTAACGACCTTTGCAGCAATCCCCGCGGTCACGTGATCAGAATTTGGGTGCTTGGCAATTGATTCATATTTATGACAGTTGCAGTGTCCCAGGGTCATGTGATCCTCTTTTGTGACCCCCGTCTGCTGGGTGGGTTGCAGCAGGTTTTGGTCACTTCACATGACCCTGGGACACTGTGACCGTCATAAATATGAATCAGTTGTCAAGCATTTGAATGTAAATCACAAGACCCTGGAGATGCTGCAACATTCCAGCTGATCGGCGCTTCTTCTGGGCTCAGCAGAAGCGCCAGGATCAGCGCCGAGCTCCAGCTGGACCCTGGCGCTGATCCTGGCGCTTCCGCTGAGCCCTGACAGCCCCAAAGAAGCACCGATCAACTGGAAAGCGGCACTGTTCCTGGCGCTTCTGCTGAGCCCTGAAAGCCCTGCAGCTCCAGCCATCTCTCGCTCAGGCTTGTGCGGTGCTGCCACCGGTTTGGCTCATTCCCCGCCCCCGCTACCACTTTTCTAGGATGGTCGCGTACCACCTGCCAGGTACCAATGTACCATAGGTGGTACCTGTATCACTGGTTGAAAAGCCCTGCCATAGAGAGGGCATTGCAGTAAACCAGACAAGAGAGAACTAAAGTCCATGGTTCTTGGGACAGAACAGGTCTACAATTAAATAGACAGCTAGAGAGGAATGATGCAATTTATACATAATGTCTGTTACATGAAAACAAAATTAGAAAAAAACCCCACAAATTTTCATTTCGTATTCTATTATTTTCTAGAGCAGGGCCCCAAGTTTTCCTCTTCAATCTTATCTGCTGTTGTTCAGAAGATCTACTCTTTTGGCTTCTTGGATTCTACGAAAATGAAAGGCAAGGTGGACAATAAAGACCCAAAATGGCCCAAATAATTTATCACTAGCCTTTTGCAGCAGTTCTGGCATAAAATAAAATAAAATGATGTTGCCCCAAAGCTACTTTGATAGTGTGATTATTGTTAAACGCCTTTGTAGCATGATTAAAACTTATCATTGCTTTGCAAATTGTCTGCCACACTGAGACAATCCTTGCTAGCATCAGTTCATTCTTCAGCGTGCTTTTAATAAAGCAATTTGCAAATTATTACCAACTGCATTTATTTCTGAATACTAATGGCATATTTCCTGCGTTCTTGATTGGTTGCTACGAGCTTTTTTTTTTCTTTCCTACAGCAGGTAAAAATGGATGTAAACGTTGCACGCTCGCTCGGATGATGGCTTACAGTAATTAATTCCTGCCTCCTTCCGTATCGATGGCATTTTGCCCACAAACCACTTTTCCTGCTTTCGAACCAAATTATTATGATTCAACTATATTTAGAAAACAAGAACAGACTGATTGCCTGGAATGTGTTGTAAACTAGAGATGGTGTGTGTGTTTGGCTTAATGTTTGGCAAACAGCAGGAGTCCATTAAAAAAAAATAAAACCTACCCTCACCACCCCCACAATCAAAAAAACAATAATTATATTCTTGGTCAACAATTAGCTTTAAGGAGAGCCATTCTGAAGAGTAGGTGGAATATGATAAGGCAGCTCTTGACAGCAAGGTCTTTTGTATGCTTAGCAAGATTGTTTAGACTACACAAGCTTGTGCAATGTTCTAGGCAGGGGTAGGCAACCTTGGCTCTTTTATGACTCGTGGACTTCAACTCCCAGAATTCCTGAGCCAGCATGGCTCAGCTTGGAAACCTCTCCCTTTCCCCTCAGCATGGCTGGCTCAGGAATTCTGGGAGTTGAAGTCCACAAGTCATAAAAGAGCCAAGGTTGCTTACCCCTGTTCTAGGCCAGGGGTGTCAAACTCGGAATGTTACGTGACGTGTCGTGACGTATCGTGACTTTTTTCCCATTGCCGGCAATGGGGTGGGTGCAGTTTTGCCATGACACATCCGGCCCACGGGCCGGCAGTTTGACACCCCTGTTCTAGGCTAAAATATTGTTTGGCAGTCAGTGGCACACTTAACCATGTGAGTGAGGGACCTTGCAATGGTATTGCTAGAAGACTCAAAGCTTGATTGATTTAAACTTGGTTTATTTGGTTTGTATATCTGTGTGAGGGCATGGACCTTAAAGCTTTGTGCAAACCATGCCCATTTTATAGAGGTGTTTATACAGCTACAAGTGTTTGGTTAGTGACCATTCAACTGCCCTAACAAATGGGACTTATGACCATTTTTCACAGTTATGACCTTTGTAGGATCCCCATGTTCAAGTGATCAGAATTCAGACGCTTAGCAACTGGCCCATATTTAAGACCATCGTTGTGTCCCAAGATCATGTGATCCCCTTTTGCGACTTTCTCACATGCAAAGTCAATGGGAGACCAGATTCATTTAATAACCAGGTTACTAACTTATTAGCTGCAATGATTCTGTCAAGGTTGAATTGCTAAGATGCTCGCTAACCTCTGTAGCTGCTCAACTTTCTATAGAAAGAGGGGGGGAGGGGGAGTCTGGAAAAGAAATAGGAATTTCAGGAAGCTTTCCATGGACTGTGAGAACTAAGGTCATCCAAAGCAGGGGTCTGGCAGAGAAGTGGACCATTCCCATAACAAACAGGAAGAATGTGATTGGTCAATGTGAACACATGGTGGGTGGGGATTGGTTGCCGGTGGTCTTCCGGGTGTGCTTCAAGGTGTTGGTTACCACCTTTAAAGCGCTCCATGGCATAGGACCCAGTTACTTACAAGACCACCTTCTGCCAGTAAATACCTCCCTTCGACCAGTTCGCTCCCACAGAGAGGGCCTCCTCAGGGTGCCATTGGCTAAGCAATGTCGGCTGGCGGCACCCAGGGGGAGAGCCTTTTCTGTGGGGGCGCCGACGATGTGGAACGAGCTCCCCCCGGAACTCCGGACGTGTCATGATCTCCGCACCTTCAGAAGAGAATTGAAGACTCATCTCTTCAATCAAGCCGGCCTGGCCTAGGTCTCGGGTTTTTTTAGGGTTTTAAGAATGGGATTTTAATTGGTTTGTGACAGCCTACGTATTAATTTAATTCAGTTTTATATTTATTATTGTTATGTTTTAATCTGGCTGTAAACCACCCCAAGTCCTACGGGAGAGGGGCGGTATAAAAGTATAAAAAAAAATAAATAAAATAAATAAATAAATTATGAAAAGCTATTGGTAACTAACCAGAATTTCGCACGGGAAACTTAGAGTGGATTTTACTTCTTCAGTGCCGGGATGTGTATTCAATAAAAATTGATCTCTTACGGCAACTCAGGGTTGTAGAGTTTCTTTTATGTTGAATTCGCCAGCCGGAAGGTTGGCAGATTCGCTTAACAACTGTGGCCAGAAAGGTCGTAAAATGGGGCACAACTCCCTTAACAAATGTCTCACTTAACAACAGAAATGTTTGACTCAATTGTGGTCATAAATCAAGGACTGCCTGTATTGTAGGGTAACTCACTGCCCACTGCCAGCAGTTCAAATCCTGATTGGCTCAAGGTTGACTCAGCCTTCCATCCTTCCGAGGTTAACAAAATGAGGACCCAGATTGTTGGGGGGCAATAGATTGATTCTGTAAACCACTTAGAGAGGGCGGTAAAGCACTGTGAAGCAGTATATAAGTCTAAGTGCTATTGCTATTGCATTGTGCTAATCTCCAGGGCACAAATCCAGTCAGGTTGGTTACCTTAGGGCACCTGGAGTTAGGCAAACTCAGGCATTGGGCTAATTCAATGCACCGTGGTTGAGAAACATGGGTGAACATGCTGTGTGAACACAATTACTGACATAAAGCAGATCAACTCTCTTGAGTCACGTCATTAACATTGTCAGGAAAAGAGAAGCAGTTTGTCAATGCTTTACTGGGTGGTGTTTTTTTCAGCTTGGAAATCTCCGACTCCATCCCTAGCCAGACCTGCTTCTGTTTAGTTTCTGAACCAGACAAGGTTGCCAGATGTTGATACCAGCCAAGACCTGATTAATAGCAGCTTTCCCCTGTCTGGAGAATTGATGGGTAATTTGCATACAAAGCCATTCTGCTTCTTTTGATTGATTTCCCACCAGACGCGGAAATGCAGATTCTGTCAACCCCGGTGGATGGGTGGGATTTGTTGGTGTCTTGCTGTTCACGTTCGGAAACCATGCAGCCATGATTGATATGGGGGGGTGAAATGGGGGGGGAAATGATGAATAGAATAAAATGGTTGGACCCCCCAATGCTTGCTGCACCCCTGCATTACAGCACATTAATAGAAATCTTCATACCGATGGGAGCTAATCACCTGTTTTAGCAGCAGCATGGCTAAAACGCGCCTGGTTGGAAACGGCTTGTCTGATGGGTAAGATAGAAGGGGATGGGCACGGAGTCCAAGAAGGATTGGAGCTGATGGACAACATCCTTTGAGCTGTTGGTTTGAATCTCTGAGCTTGGTGATTTGGTTGCAAACATTTTGTCTCCATTCGGGGGGACATCTTCAGTGCACTTCGAATTGTGCTCGTCTGTCTGAGCACTGGCCTTTAAATACCTTTTTGTGCGATGTAAATTGGAATATTTGTCCAGATGTTGCTGAGTCATGGTCTGGTTTCGGCCTGTTCGATTGGCTGGTTGTTGTTGCCGGGCCATAGTCCTTGGTGTTTAAGTATCATCTGTGCGATGCCAATGGTGTTGTTTGTTTGGTTGCCTCTGAGTGATGATCTGGTTTCAGGTCTGGTTTCGGGTTGATTCTTGTTGCTGTGTGGTGGGGTGGCTGTTTGTTCATTTTAAATGCTGCCTTCAGGAATGTGGCTGAAGTAGCTCTTTTGTTCTGGTAGATTAGGTCGATGTCAATGTGTCTGTTTATTGACTTATTGATGGAGAACCAGGCTTAGAGGAATTCTCTTTCTCTCCTTTGAGCATCCTTTGAGTTCTGGAGCAGAGATCCCCAACCTTTTGGGCACCATGGACCACTTCCGTGGAGAAAGGTTTTTCCACGGACCGGAGAGTGCATGGTTTTGTGTGCTGCCCGCATCCCATGGATGGGGCTTTGCTTGTTTGTGCGGACCAGTTGCTGGTATGCCATGGCCCGGTACTGGTCCGTGAACAGGGGGATGGGGACCTCTGTTCTAGAGGGGTTAAAACTGGATTGTTCCCCATAGCAAAGAAGTTCAAGGGACAATTGGGACTTCATGGATATGGTCAGAAGTTCATTGGATGGCCAAGAAAAATGCAAGACAAATCTTTGAGTTGGAGGCAACACTGGGGATGAGTTTCATGAGCCAGTCAGGACTGCTGGACAACAATTCACTTAATGACCATTTTATAAGTAGTCCTCAACTTACCACAGTTTGTTTAGGGATTCGTTCGAAGTTACAATGGTCCTGACTTAGGACCGTTTTTCTCACCTATGACCATTGCAGCATCCCCAGGGTCACGTGATCAAAATTTGGACTCTTGGCAACTCTCATACTTATGACGGTTGCAGCGTCCCAGGGTGATGTGATGATCCCTTTTTGCGACCTTCCGACGAGTAAAGTCAATGGGGGGAAGCCAGATTCACTTAACAACCATGTGACTCACTTAACAACTGCAGTGAGTCCCTTAACAAATGTGGCAAGACAAATCATAAAAAGGGGCAAAACTCATTTCTCACTTAGCAACATATATTTTGGGCTCCATTGTGGTTGAAAGTCGAGGACCACCTACAATGTCACTCTAAATGATTAGTTTTAAAACGAATGGAATCTGTCTCATGTATTCATATCCTGCAAAAGCCTTTTATGCCATTTATAGATCATATGGCAATTAATTAATGCTTTGAGTGATAAGTACAGTAGTTATGGTTTGTTTAGGCCCTAGTTATAAACCTTCTATAGTATTAATTTCTGCACCCCAGTTCACTAGCTTACTAATTATCTGAATTTATGTTGCAAATTAGTGATTTTACAGGGATTAAAATGTTTTCCCTAGTGTACCAATAAACCTTCATTTTTTTTAATAGAGATGATATAATGGTTCATGATAATCTTTTGCGGGATTGCATATGTATCAATAAAAAAATATATCTATAAACAGGAAAAAAAACCCAACCATGTTAGTAAGATGAAAAGAAATTAAGAAAATTCAGTTACGACCACAAGGGAGCCCAAAAGTTCTGTTGCTAAGTGAGACATTTGTTAAGTGTGCTTTGCCCCATTTTACAACCTTTCTTGACACACTTGTCAAGTGAACTCCTGCACTTGTTAAGTTAGTAACACGGACGTTAAGCGAATCCGGCTTCTCCCCCTTGACTTTGCTTGTCAGAAGGTCGCAAAAGGGGATCACGTGACCCCGGGACACACTGCGACCATCATAAATAGGAACCAGTTGCCAATTTTGATCATGTGACCATGGGGATGCCACAATGTTCGTAAGTATCAAAAATATTCAGAAGTCCATTTTTTTTCAGTGCTGTTGTAAGTTTGAAAGGTCACTAAACGTACAGGTAAGTTGAGGACTAGCTGTATTTTGGGGCCCGCCGTATAAAATGCATCTCTAAAGAGGCCCAAAGGCCTACGCAGTGAGTCAGTTATTGCTCATTTTATGAACATTCCCAAGGTGCAGGTGGTCGGTTTCAGCTCCTCAAAATGGTGGCCACATCTGGGTTGAGGGACACTGAAGATTGAAGGTTGCCACATGTTCTGTCCCAGCCTACGTGAGTCCTTGTTATGCTCACAAGGAGAAAACCCTCTTCCAACAAGTAGGCTGGAACCGCAGGAAAAAAACCAATCCCCTTTTATTATTCACAGACCTGAGTCAACATCCAAGGCAAACAAACACAGTTCACAGAAACTAGATTCCTCAATGCCAACGGTTGCCTTCAGCAACCAGCACCTCTTACACCTTCCCTTTTAATATGCAGCCGTGGCTTCTTAATGCCTTCTCCTTTGCCTTTGGAGCCGCCCCATTGCATTCCTCTGTCTTACTCTCTTTTCTTGTCGGTGTTTACGTGCATCCTGGATATCTCCCAGCTGTGATTCATACTGTCCAACTCAGACTCCCAGCACAGCTGTGTCTCAGCCTGAGCGTGAGTAGAGGGCCTAGGCTCCTCCTCAGACTGTAAGTCTTGAAGCTCCTCAGAGCCTTCCTCTGACTCTGATGTCACTCCAGGCCTCTCCTCCTCCTCTGATTCCTCAGATTCAGCTGCCGGGTCCACTGGCTGGCGAAGAATCACAACACCACAGAAGCATCTGAAGGTGGTGCCTTCAAGGCAGCAGACAAAGTTTATCCCCTACCAAGAACTTTATGATAGTCCATAAGTGGCCCTAGACTACAAACTTGTAGAACACTATTTTCCAGATGTGATTTTTTTTTTAAAAAAAAATCTTTTGGTAGGATGTATACTGCTAATGACCCAATGATAGCAGAATAGATTTTGAAGTTGTGGATTGAATGTACATGAAATGGAAAAAAACAAAAACAAATATTGAATAAAGGAAATTGAAATAGACAGCACATGTAATGCAAAGAAAGATTCAAAGGAAACTCAATCCTGGAATATAGTACAGATAGTCCTAGACTTACAAATAATTCACTTAGTGATGGTTCAAAGTTACAACAACACTGGAAAAAAATGCCCTTCACACAACCCTTGTGACATTCCTATGGTACCATGATCAAAATTCAGACGCTGGGCAACTGATTCACATTTATGACCGGGGCCACATGATCCCCTTTTGTGACCTTCTGATAAGCAAAATCAATGGGAAAACCAGATTCACTTAACAGCCTTGTTGCTAATTAAACACTGTGGCCCAGAAAGATAATAAAATGGAGCAAAGTTCACTTAACAAATGTCTCACATAGCAACAGAAATTTTGGGCTCAATTGTGGTCATTAGCCAAGGACTAGGGGTAGGCAACCTTGGCTCTTTTATGACTCGTGGACTTCAACTCCCAGAATTCCTGAGCCGACCATGCTGAGGGGAAAGGGAGAGGTTTCCAAGATGAGAGATGCTGGCTCAGGAATTCTGGGAGTTGAAGTCCACGAGTCATAAAGTGGCCTAGGCCTAGGCCAGAGGTAGGCAACCTTGGCTCTTTTATGACTTGTGGACTTCAACTCCCAGAATTCCTGAGCCAACCATGCTGAGGGGAAAGGGAGAGGTTTCCAAGCTGAGCCATGCTGGCTCAGGAATTCTGGGAGCTGAAGTCCACGAGTCATCAAAGAGCCAAGGTTGCCTATCCCTGACCTATACATATCTTTGCTGAAAAATCTATGTCCTTGGTTTGGGAGAAAATACAGCCTTCTATTTTTTTCCATTCTATTTTTTGATGGTAACTTCGTAAGAACATTGGTAATCACGAATTTCCAATAGAAACTGGTGAAAGAAAAAGAGGACTTCACCTCCCAGAATTCTCAGCAATGCTAATGCTGACTCTGGAATTCTGGGAATTAGAGTTCACTCCTCCAGAAGATCATCTATTGGCTCCTTTCTCAGAGCACACCTGGAGACTATAAAGACTTGGCATATAGGGTAATTTTTATGGGTCTCACCTATCTGCCAATTAACACAGGCAAATCCTGTTTTCTTCAGCATTCCCAACAAAGAGGTAGATATTTCCCATGGAAACCTCTTTGAGGGGAAAAAAAAGGAGCTTTGGATAAATCAGTGAAATTTAAAAAAATAATGAATGAGGTAATTAGGGGACTGGAGGCTAAAACCTGAAGAATGCTTGCAGGAATTTGGTATGTCTAGTAGTTTAATGAAAAGAAGAACCAGGGGTGGCATGATAGCAGTCTTCCAATATTTGAGGGGCTGCCACAAGAAAGAGGGGGTCAACCTCTTCTTCACAGCACCACAAGGCAGGACAAGAAGCAACACACGGAAACCAATCAAGGAAAGAAGCAATCTGGAACTAAGGAGAAACTTCCAAACAGTGAGAACAATTCACCAGTGGAATAGCTTCCCTCCAGAAGTTGTGAGTGTTCCATCACTGGAAGTTTTTAAGAAGAGATTTAAAAAAAAAAAAAAAAAAAAAGAAGAGATTGGATAGTTGTTTGTCTGGAATGGTATAGGCCATGGTATAGGACAACCTTGACTCTTTTGTGGACTTCAACTCCCAGAATTATTGAGCCAGCCATTCTGAGGGGAAAGGGAGAGGTTTCCAAGCTGAGCCATGCTGGCTCAGGAATTCTGGGAGTTGAAGTCCACGAGTCATAAAGCGGCCTAGGCCTAGGCCAGAGGTAGGCAACCTTGGCTCTTTTATGACTCATGGACTTCAATTCCCAGAATTCCTGAGCCAGCCATTCTGAGGGGAAAGAGAGAGGTTTCCAAGCTGAGCCATGCTGGCTCAGGAATTCTGGGAGTTGAAGTCCACGAGTCATAAAGTGGCCTAGGCCTAGGCCAGAGGTAGGCAACCTTGGCTCTTTTATGACTCGTGGACTTCAACTCCCAGAATTCCTGAGCCAGCCATGCTGAGGGGAAAGGGAGAGGTTTCCAAGCTGAGCCATGCTGGCTCAGGAATTCTGGGAGTTGAAGTCCACGAGTCATAAAGCGGCCTAGGCCTAGGCCAGAGGTAGGCAACCTTGGCTCTTTTATGACTCGTGGACTTCAACTCCCAGAATTCCTGAGCCAGCCATGCTGAGGGGAAAGGGAGAGGTTTCCAAGCTGAGCCATGCTGGCTCAGGAATTCTGGGAGTTGAAGTCCACAAGTCATAAAAGAGCCAAGGTTGCCTACCCCGGTATAGGATCTCCTGCCTGAGCAGAGGGTTGACCTCCAAGGTGCCTTCCTGAGCAGGACTAGATGACCTCCAAGATCCCTTCCAACTCTGCTATTCTGTATTCTGTAATTTTAATTTTAGGTCATTTTGCTGTTGTTGTTGTTGCTGCTGCTTCCCTGAATACGTCTGTGTCCCAAATGATAAGTTTTGGATCCGGGCTCATGAATCATGGCAGTTTCATGATCTCTGCTCTCTGTTAGCCTTAAAACGTGATTTCCTCTCTGGAAGCACAGAGGAAGACACAATGACGGTGTGCAGACGGCATGTGTTGCAGCCGTTGTGATCTGAACGCTAACAAGGGTAAGGCTGTGTAATTACATGTTTCTCCTGAGCATGTTAGCTCCATGGGGAGCTGAATCCATTTGAAGCAAGCAAAATACTTCTCTCTTCCCCCCTCCCTCTTTTTCTTTCTTCAGTAAGGTGAAGAGGGTCAACCTGCACCCCAGTTATTTTCCCTATATTATATAGGTAATTGTTGTTCTGGAACGCCGTCCTTCTGTGCTTTTGCTCAGTCGTTGCTCATCCCAGATTATGCAGATGCTTGCGTTTAAAATAGGGAGGCACCGTTGCTTTGGGGAAGAGACGAGACCTTGGTTTTGCAAGTGGTAGATTCTGATTTTTTTTTGGAGGGGGGTCCGTGTTTTTGCACCTTTGCAAAGGACCAGGAGAAGCTCAAATCCCATTTAGGTTGTGGAAGCGTCATCTACTATCCTTCTGACACTGCAAAGCAATTTCGCATCCCACACTGTATGATAAAGCGAGGCTCTGCAGCGTTCCTGTAATTTTAACCTGATCTATGAGGTAGGTGTTAGGACGGTGTGCCATCTCCCTCTTGCATATGTGCACATCATTTTTAAACATCCTACAGATGCTGGTCTGGTTTTCCATCTCTTCTGCAAGCATCCCTGCTTTCTCCTTCCAGTGTAAAATCTGGCCTAGCTTAAAGCTTGCTTGTCTTTGGCAGAATTTCCTCGCCCCCCCCCCCCATTTTTTTTTTTTTTAAAGATCTCTTAGGCACCTTGGTCTCCTCCCAGGCAATTTTCCCTCTGAGCTTGATTTTGGATTTTTGTGTTTCTAGACTGCAGAGTGTGCTTGCCTGCTGGACACTTTGCCCTTGTGAGGAGGCCCAGAGCTGGCTGCATCTGAGAGAGGATTTATATGAAAGATATGGCTACGCAGAAAACGTCTGAATCTGCTCTCAGCTTACTCATGGTGAGTGACTTTACAAAATGTGAAGCTTGGGAGAAGATCAGGGTGCAGATGGACTGGAGTGGGGTGATGTTGGAGCTTTTTTTTTTTTTAATACATCAAGTAAACAAGGAAATGGATGTATTTTTTTTTCTATTAGAAGACAGTGGTAATAATTGGAAACATTTTTTTAAATGGACAGGGGTTATATCTTAACTGTACTGTTGTTATTTTTAATCTATTGAGATCTTGTGTGTGCTGTTGGAGGGTTTAATTGGAGAAAAAACAAAATTAGAAGACTAACAGCATGGTATTACAACAGGGTGGTATTCAGCTGCTTTTATTGGCTTACCTTCAGCCTCTGAATGTTTGCAACAGTCAATCAATAAAGACTTTAGGGGCTGTATCCTGGCTTTGCCTATGGAATATAGGTGTCATACCTTCATAACAGTTACAAATGCCTTTATCTGTGGTTGACTTTGCATTAGAAAATGGTTGGGAGGCTATACGCAGATCTTTTCCTGGAAGGGCTCATGATTGTACAGAAGCTGTTTCCAATGGCATGACCAGCATATGAATTTCACGTCTCTCCTACAAAATGTGGACTTTGGTCTCAAATTCCAAGGCTGCCATTTAAGAAGGGAGTGACTTTTTTTTCCCTGCCTTTAATTGATCTGAAAACCTTGAATTCGTGATGGGATTGTATCCTAAATGATCCATTTCTTTGGCTTTTGGGTTGGTCACCAGGAACGGTTTCGGTCTTGGGTTTTTCCGAAGTGGAATCCATCTTCTCAGGAGGCTATAAAGACAAAATAGCATATTTTTCTGATCGCTTGTTTTCTGATTGCATAAAAATGGTCTTCCGGAACATGGTATTTTCAGATCTTATGAGACTCTATAGGTCATGTCCGCGAATGAGTAGAAAAGGTCAGAGAAGAGCAGATTTTATATCCACTTATTAAGTGCTCTTATTAAATGTACTGATGGTACATTGCAATTATATTTATCATCTGCTGTAACAACAAGCAGCTTGCAGCAATTTATTTTTCCGCCTGTCAGATGCTTTTAAAGGTTATTTTTCTAATTTCTACTTATTTTATCCTTATGACAAAAGGTTTGGAATAGAATAGAGCTGGAAGGGACCTTGGAGGTCTTCTAGTCCAGCCCCCTGCTCAAGCAGGAGAACCTATACTGTCTCAGACAGGTGAATGTCTAGTCTCTTCTTTAAAATCTCCAGTGATGGAGCGCCCACGATTTCTGGGGGCAAGCTGTTCCACTGGTTGATTGTCCTCACTGTCAGGAAGTTTCTCCTTAATTCCAGGTAGCTTCTCTCTTTGGTCAGTTTCCAACCATTGTTTCTCATCCTTCCCTCTGGTGCTCTGGTGAACAGCCTGCCCCCCTCTGCCTTGTGGCAGCCCCTCAGATACTGGAACACTGCTATCATGTCTCCCCTATTTTGTATTTTCTTTAGACTAGCCGAACCCAAGTCCCGTAGCCATTCGTTGTATGTTTTAGTCTCCAGGCCTTTGATCATCTTTGTTGCTCTTTTCTGAATTTTTTCAAACTCTCTACATCTTTTTTGTGATATGGTGACCAAAATTGTCTGCAGTATTCGAGGTGTGGTCTTACTAGCATTTTATAAAGCGGTACTAATACTTTGCGTGGTCTTGATTCTATGCCTCTGTTTATACAACCCAGGACTGTATTAGCTTTTTTGGTTGCTGCTGCACACTGCTGGCTCATGGTCAAGTGATCGTCCACTAGGACTCCAAAGTCCCTTTCACAGTTACTGTTTTTAAGCCAGGTCTCGCCCAATCTGTATTTGTACCTTTGGTTTTTCCTGCCTAAACGTAAAACTTTGCTTTTCTCCACTTTAAAACTCATTTTGTTGGCTAGGGCCCATTGTTCAAGTTTGTCCAGACCTTTTTGGATCCTGAGCTTGTCTTCTGGGGGGTGTTGGCTACTCCTGTCAGTTTGGTGTCATCTGCAAATTTGATGACAACTCCCTCATCTAAGTCATTGATGAAGATATTGAAGAGTACTGGGCCTAAGACGGAACCTTGTAGTATCCTACTGCTTACTTCTCGCCATGTGGATGTAGTGCCATTGAGGAGTACTCGTTGAGTATGGTTTGTCAGTCAGCTACAGATCCATCTGGTGGTGATGTTGTCTATTCCATCTTTTCCTAACTTTCCAAGGTTCCTGATCTTCAACTTGCTCTGTCAAGACCTCGATTGTATGTGTGTTGTTTCTTTTTTTGAAAACGATAAAAGTCATTCCAAATAGTGTATAACGCATTGAGAGGAAGTTAAACCCGGCCTCTGTGAAGGCAGCAGCCAGGCTCTTTCCAAAGAGCAGGAAACAGATTTTTGGAGGTTTATTTTTTTTTTAATAGATAGTATTAGCTTGTACGTGAATCATGATTCAAGTGTCTCTGTCTCTTGCGCCTTAAAGCAAAACTTTAAAAAAAATAGCCACACTTTTTTTTAATATAAAATTCTTTTATTAAAACAATCAACATTGAACATAAAAAAAACATATTGTGCAGCAATCATCATGGCACCTGATATACAATACTAGGTATTAGTCACTGAAAACGTCTGAGTTAGTAAGCCTTTTTCCCACCCCTCGCGTCTAGCCTCAACTATACTCCTGTTACACTTTGTTTGATTGGTGTTTCTCTTATCTGGTTCCATATTAATGTGGTCAACATTAAACCAAAGATCCTATTGCTAAACAATCATCCTAGAACCTAGCATACAACATTAGGTATTAATCTTTGTAAACATCTGTTTTAGTAAACGTTCTTCCCTCCTCCCTTCCCTCTTCAAGTATACTCCGAGCACCTTTTGTTTGTTTGGTGTTTCTCTTATATATGGTCTATCTGCTGTATCTAGTTTATTGCATATTGTTCGTTTGCGCTTCTGAATTGACTTCATCCCATTACTAGTGCAAACTTTTGTAGTCCCTAACCGGAGATCCTGAGGTAAAAGTTTCATATCCTGAGGTAGAGATTCAGTCCGCTTTAACAGTTTTAAAGCAAACAACATTAGTCATAAGTTTATGTTAAGAGGCATTAGTTATAGAACATATACATTCAACATTGGGTGTTAGTTTTTGTAAACATTTGATTTGTTAACCCTTCTTCCCTCCTCCCATCGAGAATAGATAGTATTAGCTTGTACGTGAATCATGATTCAAGTGTCTCTGTCTCTTGCGCCTTAAAGCAAAACTTTAAAAAAAAATAGCCACACTTGATTGTCACCTTTGGGTGTTCTTTTTTTAAAATTAAGATTATTTTGGGTCAAAAAAAAAAAAGGGTGGCTGCGTGTGGTTTCTCTTCTTCCCAATGGGCCGAGTGAAGGGTTTTACAGTCTCTCCTCCCTTCTATATTCCCCCCCCCACTTCCCAAAGGGAAGCACTATTGCACCCTTTTGATGCCAGTATGTATAAGGGGTACCAGGGCAGAGGGAGGGGAAGGCAAAACTACACACTGACTCGAAACAGAAAAAAAAATACCCAGTTTCAAATAAAGATGCACAACCATAAAAAAAAAAGATAGAATATTGGTGTGTCCAATAAAATGTACATAATGTATTGATTTTTTTTTTTGACTGGTAGGTTACAGGTAATCCTTGACTTTAGGATCCCAATGGAGCCCAACGTTTCTGAGACATTTGTTAAGTGAGTTTTGCCCCATTTTATGACCTTTTTTTGCCACCGTTGTTAAGTGAATCTCTGCAGTTGATAAATTAGTAACACGGTTATTAAGTGAAACTGACTTCCCCATTGACTTTGCTTGTCAGAAGGTCGCAAAAGGGGATGAAATGACCCCAGGAGACTGCATTCGTCATAAATGTGAGTCAGAGGCCAGGCCTCTGAATTTTGATCACGTGACCATGGGGATGCTGCAAAGGCCGTAAATGTGACAAATGATCATAAGTCACTTTGTTCAGTATGGTTGTAACTTTGGTCACTAAATGAACTGTTGTAAGCCAGGGACTACTTCTGGTGGACCTTGGTTTGCATTGCACTAGTTCACCTTACGTACTTTCCCTCACCCCCTTGCTTATATGTAGGGTTGTGCAACATTTCTTGATCTAGGAAAAGAATGTTCTGGAGAACTTGGATCCATTGTCGCCTGGAATACCATGTTTGGAACACCTTGGCCTATTTCTGGTTCAGAGGATTTACTTCTAGAACCTTCCAAGCTACTTGCAGAATATCATGGTCGTGGAGGACATTTGGTATAATTCAGAGGAAAATTGAGGGTTGCAGAGTTCGTCAGAATGTTCAACAACAAGAGCAACAAAAAGCTAACGTTCTCATAGAATCATAGGGTTGGGAGGCAGGTGTTCTGTTACTAGATGGATGAATTTTGCACATCCCTCTTGCTAGGCGAATAACAAAGCGCCTCTCTGTTTTCCTCTCCTCGTCTGCCATTTTGCATGTTCTGTTCTGCTTGCATAAAGAAGTAATTTGAGTTTGATAACAAAGTTGTTCAAATCCGTCACACACACACAAAAAGGTTTAAGGCATGGGTTCTCAACCTTGGCAACTTTAAGACTTGTGGACTTCAATTCCCAGAATTCCTCAGCCAGCAAAGCTGGCTGAGGAATTCTGGGAGTTGAAGTCCACAAGTCTTAAAGTTGCCAAGGTTGAGAACCCCTGGAAGGGAAGGCTGACTAAATTTGCAAGATAACCCAAAATGGAGTGGGATAGCTAGCCCTGCAGAAGAGAGAATTGAAAAGGATTTTGATATGTCCATAGAAGTTGGGCTCGAAGTAATAGAAGGATATTAAATTGAAATGGGTTGCTTTTTTTCCCTTCATTTAAGACAAAGAAATCTTGTACACAGATGTAGGATGTCTTGGTTAAATATGAAAAATATCTTGGAACTGTAGCTGATGACAAACTGATTCAAGTGGTAATATGTCTTCCAGAAGAAAAAAAAAGTACATGCTTGTATGAAAGTAGAGATTCCAAATGTCTATGGAGGTTCTCAGTCATCCAGGTTGTTGTTGTTATTGTTATTATTGATCATCGCACAGTCAGCCAGATGTTCAGACTGGATTTGGCATTTTTGTCTACCTATCGAGTCCTTCCCAAGGACCTGGGATAGGCAGATGTGGATGCTTGATGGTTTTACAGATAGCATCACAGGATGGAAGCAGTTCCTAGTAAGGCCACCTTTTGCAATTGACTAATGGCGAATTTATCAATGCCAATGATGGTGTTCAAGTGGTGCTCCAGTTGTTTTGGGATTGCACCCAAGGCGCCTGTTACTATTGGTACTACCCTTGCTTGCCTTTGCCACAGTCTTTCTATTTCTATTTGTAGGTCTTTGTATTTTGTTATCTTCTCCAGTTCTTTCTCATATTATTATTATTATTATTATTATTATTATTATTATTATTATTGGCGTTTTATTTTTAGAAGCTGTAATGATCATGACTGAGACGGGTGGTCCTGTAGATTTTCTTAATAAATAAATTAAATAACGGTAAAAATAATAATGCAACCATTGACTAAGTGGTGACCTTCACTTCGCTGACTGTGTTCTAGCAGAGGCTAATTGACAATCAACGTTATGTTGGCTTAGATTCCTGCATGGACTCAACTTAATAGAAAAATAGAATAGAATAATAACTTTATTGTTATTTTGAATGTACACTAATCGGCATACATTAAAATGAAATTTCATTACATTCAGCTCTCAAAGGATCACCACCTCTACGTAAATATGACAAAAATAAATGAATAAATACAGAATTACACATATATCCACATATATGACACAGAGAAACAGCAGTCTAGTTTGGGTTATGTATACATGTGCATGGCGAGAAAAACGAATCTTGAGAGTTTACCAGACAGAGGGCATAGGGAACAAAGGATAGCATAGGGAAAAATTTTCCCAGCTCAGGGACTTTGTGATCTAAGATAGGGGGTCATCAACCTTGGCAACTTTAAGACTTGTGGACTTCAACTCCCAGAATTGAAGAATTCTGGGAGTTGAAGTCCACAAGTCTTAAAGTTGCCAATGCGGAGGACCCCTGATCTAAGAAGATGCTGAAATACATGGCAGAACTAGATTCATGGATATCTGCAGAGAGTGGTTTAAAAAAAAAAAAAAGCAAGTTGGCAGCCACAAAAAAATGTGATCAAAGCCCAGTTCTATCTGACACACACAAGAGCCTTTCTCTGAAGGAGATGGGCAGTTTAGAAATAGAAAATATAAATAAATATATATTTAAAATGGACAGGGCTTTGATCCCACTCCTGTGGTTGCCTTCTTGACTTTTGGGACCAAATCCTGCAAGCGCCTCTGGAACCAGGACCAAGAGTTTGCCTCTATTTGAGTAAAATGCCGTTTCATACATATGCATTTCCTTCCTTTTGTGAGTATTTAGTCAGAATATATACCACTGGCACCTTTTAACCAAAGCAAGAGGGAATTTTATGTTAATGTGCACAAAGAATGTATCTCTCGGGATTGTTAAATTGCCAGTGTAAGAAATATCAACTGAATCACATCTATGAAGTCAAACACACATGCCTTCAATTATTTCAGTTCCACTGGCTGCAAACACATTAATGTAAATGTATACGTATCACTTCATCTTATAACTCTTCCTGTTATCCATCTCTCCAGAGAGTGGTGGTGGGGGTAGCCTCTTCTGGAGATATGCCGTTTGGGTGCACATCTGGGTCCATCTCCGTCCTTACAAGTAAAAATGTCTTCAGTGATTTATTTTTTTTGTCAGATTCTTGATAATTCTCCTGCAACCTTTTCAGAGTATCAATTTAGACTAGGAAGTGGCCACAAAATGTGTAATTTTGAGTATTTTTTGGAAACTTCACCAAGCTTAAGGTTGACTCAGCCTTCCATCCTTCCTCCGAGGTCGGTAAAATGAGGACCCAGATTGTTGGGGGCAAAGATACTTACTCTGTAAACTGCTTAGAGAGGCAACTTTTTTACAATGAGAAGGAGGACACAAATAAATTGAAGAAAAAAAAAGTGAGTCTAATGCGTGCGTGTGTGCCCTGTCATGTTTCGGTAAGAAGTAAACAAAGCTACTTGCATGCGGCGCACTCTTGCGCGTGGCGCACTCTCTCTTTTTTTTTTTAAATATTTTTTATTAATTTTTAACAAAAAAGAAAAAAGATACTCAAATCAATCATAATATTAAAATAAACAATCATCCATAAACACAACACAACATAGGTACATATTTCAATACAACTCAACTGAAAATAATCATAGACCAGCTTTACCAAACATTTAACATTGCTGCTCAGAACCCCCACCACCACATCCCCCCTAACCCTAACCTCCCCTCACTTACCAACTAACTACGGTACTTCTCCCCCCTTCTCTATCTCCGTCCTACTAATCCACCCATCTATCCCTACCTTTCCCCCTTCTTATCTACTTACATCAGCCCTCACTCCTCCTTTCTCTTTCCATCAGATGTGGTGCCCAGAGGCCACCCAAGCAACCCCTTAATAATTAACTATTCCACCCCAATTACAGCTGAGAAAACATAAAATATAAAATATAAACTTATAAATCCTCCCTAACCCCCCCCCCGGACTTCCCAGAGTGAATACAGGGTATAATAAAGGAAAACCCGCTTCATCAAACAAAATTATAATATAATCCTAACAAGAATTAAAAAAATATACTACATACAATCTCTACCTTACATTTCTCAATTCTAATACATATCTAATCCCAAACAGATCACCTTGTTAAGAATAACAAGTTTCATTTACGTATCTAGTCCATCAATCTAAGTCAAACTTTTAAAACACAGTTTTAATGTATTTGGACTGAAATGATTTAAGGGTTGACAATACAGATTGGTGGATATGCATTATGTGATTTGATGGCTGAAGGAATGCAAGCTGGAAATGGTGTAATTAGTTTGTATCTGTTATGGGGTTTATTTGATAGATGGGAAAGCCCAGAAACCGCTTGAAAAGTGAAATTTAAATTATATGTAAGGTACTAAAGCAATCTAAGTTTATGGGTTGATTTTAATATTAAGTTTATGAGTAAAAGGTATGAAAGGAAGTTGAAGGGAAGATTTAAACGAAGAGAGGATGTTTATTGGATGATATATTAAATTGATTAAGAATATACTTTTTGAATTGAGGGGTTTATTGATATTACGTGTTTACGGTGACTCTATATAACCTCTTAATGAATTGAAGTGTTTTAAAAGTTTGACTTAGATTGATGGACTAGATACGCGTGGCGCACTCTCTCAAAACAATTCTCCTGTGCGGAGCGCATGCGTCTCATAATCGTGTCTCGCCGGACTTGTACCGAGCCTTGACGAATCGTCATGTCATGTCAAATACAAATACGTCACATCACATGCAACGGATCAGCTCGGCATTGATTGAATACGGAGATTTACAGAGATTAGTCCTCAAATATTGAAAAAGAGGACATGTAGGAGGACACTTTTCGAGAGAGGACTGAACTTACAAAAGGAGGACTGTCCTCCCTAAAGGAGGACGGTTGATCACCTTACTGTAAAGCACTGTGAAGTATATAAGTCTATGTGCTATTGCTAGTGCTTCAGATAGTCCACAAAGTTACAAA
>JARGCV010000584.1:42500-82500 GCA_034064705.1 Bothrops alternatus
TTTAGACTGTAAGCTGAGGGCATATACCGTTTCCAGGATCTCATTTTTTTTCTCATATAAACGATATGAACGCTTCCATGGTTAAATGGCTTAGACCAGACATATCAAACACAAGGCCCGGGGGCTGGATGTGGCCCGCGAAGCCATCCTGGAAACAGTGAGGGAATGGCCCCTGCTGCCTTGGCCCTGGCCCAGGCCGGCTGGGAGCCAATGTACAATTTTGTAGTGGCCATCTATGCTGAAACGCATTCAGTCTTAGCTCCACAAGGCCATCTGGAAACAGTGAGGAACCAGCCCCTGCCGCATCGCCCCCGCCCCCTGGGTGCATGCTGGGGAGGTGTCCCCCTTTGTGAGGAATGAAGAAATGCACCATGCCTTGGCGCTTGCCCCGGTCCCACCCCCTTCTGCCAGAGACCCTCAGATCTGCCCCACTCCTGCCCAGGCCCCCACAGGCACCCTTGACGCAAATGATGTAGAGCTGGCCATGCCCACCCAGTAGACCACACCCACACTATCCACGCCCACCCAGTAGGCCACACCCATTCTGGCCACACCCACCCGGCTCCCCAAGGGCAACCACAATGCTGATGCGGGCCTCAATGAAATTGAGTTTGACACCCCTGGCTTAGACATTGATATCTGAATATAGATCTTTTTAACATTCATAATTTTAGTGGTTTTTTAAACTTAGATCAAATGTTAATATATATTGCAAGTCCATGCATTATGTGCCATATGCTAAATGAATGAATGAGTATGTGTGTATGTACATTGATCAGATAGTGAAACACCATGGGAAAAAGAAGTACCAGATTCAGGAGTAAATTTGCACAGGAGTTACAAATGCCTGCCTTTGTGAAATTTATATATTTATGAAATGTGTAGGGCCACACCCAGGTGACTTTGAGGGACATACAGCATTAAAAAACTACCATGTAAAAATCCATATAAACCCTACTCTATCCCCCAATTGAAATGCTGGAGGCAGACATTAGTATTTTAGAGAAAACCTCAAATACTTGTTTGATTTTGAGTAGTTTATAAATAGATCTACACCTTCTGACTTATTTGACTACCGGGAAGATCTGGTGGAGGAAGGAAGGATTGTCAAAGCAACTTTTAAAAATAGAATTTAAAAAAAAAATCTCTTTCCAAGATCCGTTCAACCGCACTGTTAAATTTAGCAGAAGAGGGGATGACAGTTCCTAATAGCGCATCTCACCTACATTGTGTCTTCCAGAGCTGTGAAAAGCTCTGATCTGAATATTTGGTTTGAAGGCAGAGCTAACAAATCAGCCCTTAAAGTGGAACCAGGTTGATTTGATGCAGGCACTTCTGAATCGATCAAAATGATTTGATGGGCTTTTGGGCAGGCGCCCAAGCGCTTTTTAACAAATCAGCTCTTGGAAAGACATTCACTCCATCGCAATGAAATCGACAAATCCAAACCGATCTGGGAAGGACTCGCTTAACTCTCTTCCGGCAGACGATGGCAGACAATGAAATGATCTCATGTTTTGGCGCGTGCAGAATTTCTGAAACCTTTTTTTGGCCGGTTGGAAGAAATGAGTTTTGCCTTTCCAATTTTCTAAACGTGTGCAGTCTACCTGAAGCTTTCAGGCTAAATTGTTATTCTGCTCACCCTCCGTAATTGGGGTGAAATTATGCTGGGTTTTTTGTTGTTGTTGTTGTTCAGGCCATTCCCCTGGCTGAAATACAGTCATAATATTGAAAGAGCTTAATGCTCAACAAATAATGTTGAATTTTACATAGGTAATTTTATTCTGGTCTGTCCGCAGGGAGTAAGAGATAAAAATGAGTTGACCTTTTATAAAAATGCTTTCCAACAAGTTATTTAAATACTGTTTTGGAATGCTGGCCGGTCTATGTGATGCATATGGTGACAGTATCAGGGCATCAACATTTCAGTCTAAATAAAACAAAAATGAGGCATCTTAACTGGGTGTTTGATTGCATGGCTCATGTCCACCTCATCTTTCCTTTGAGAAGTAGGAACAGCATCTAGGATACTTTGCACCAATTTTATTAGTCTTGAGGTGGGGTGCGATGGGGAAGAATAACTGGCCAGTATTATCTGTGTGACAGCTCAGTGGTAAAAGACACTGAGATTTTCAGCTGGAAAGCTGGCAGCTCAGGTGCGGGAATCGAGCACCACACGAAGGGGTGAGCTCCCAGCTTCTGCCCACTTAGCAATTTGAAAGCATGCAAATGCGAGTAGATAAATAGGTATCATTTTGGTGGGAAGGTAACAGCCCTCCGTACGCCTTTGGCATGTAGCCATGCTGGCCACGTCGCCACGGAAATGTCTTCAGACAATGCTGCCTTCTTCAGCCAAGAAACGGAGATGACCACTAGCATCGGACATGACTGCGCAGGGAATACCTTTTTATTAGACTGAGTGACAATTTAACCCTGAGCTTTCCTCATCCCAGTCCAATAGTTTTGAAGGCATCAAAGAGATTGTCGTGGAAAAACTCAATGAAAAAGACGAGAGACAGCAGCACAAAACAATCATTCTTACTTTAAGATTCAGAGGTTTATTTTGCTAATAATTTGGAACATAGCAAGCATAATAACACAGCAGCATTTACATTAATAACCCACTGCAATGAGGACCATATGGCATAGCAAATTCCAAAAGGACAGCTATAGGCCAATGGCAAATCAATCGGGTCCAGTCCCAACCCTTTATACCCTTTCTCATTCTAAGACTGTAGGCCAGCGGTTCTCAACCTTTTTCAGGCCGAGACCCCACCTGCACCGCCCATGCGTGGCACGACCCCATCCCGCGCCGTGCACGTGCCGCACGATGGGCTGAACCATGCATGCGCGGCGCGCGCGCGACGGCCGAGGGGAAATGGGGAAAAGAAAAATGGCGGACTGCGGTGTCCGGCGACCCCCGCGAAACGGTCGTTCGACCCCAGATGGGGTCGCGACCCACAGGTTGAGAACCGCTGCTGTAGGCAGAGGGTCTGCTGACTTCTGCTGACTTACTGCTGACCTTCTAGCTGAACAAAACTTTCAACATATACCTACTATAAATAGCTACTTTCAGTTCCTTTTTTCCCCACAATTACAATACTCATATTCCAAATATACACAGGACTACCTACTTTGCAATTTCATATTGCACAAAGCTCAGCAGATTACAAATAGTAAGTCCTTACTGAGAAACAGCATAAAGTTCAAATTAAAGCTTCAAATCACTTCTGTGGGGGCCAATTTCAGGTTTGCTCCCGCCTCATCTTGTTATATAAGGAGAGGGCTATATTTTCATCTCCCACAAGATGATGATGATGATGATGATGATGATGATGATGATGATGATGATGATGATGATGATGATGATGATGTCCATTCAATCCTGTCCAACACTTCGCGATTCTATGGGACAGGTCTTTCCATGATTTCCAATCTTGCACCACTTCTTTGAGTTGTCCTATGTTCTGGTTGGGGTCAGCTTTGATCAGGGGTCTTCAAACTTGGCCCTTTTATGACTTGCTGACTTCAACTCCCAGAATTCCTCAGCCACATACCTGGCTGAGGAATTCTGGGAGTTGAAGTCCGCAAGTCATAAAAGGGCCAAGCTTGAAGACCCCTGGCTTTGATGGTGTCCAGCTACTGTGCTCTTTGGCACCATGGTTTCCTTTTAATTTAATTTAATTTAAAATTCACATTTATATGCCGCCCTTCTCCGAAGACGCAGGGCGGCTCACAACAAGATACAACAACAAATTTTAAAATTTACCACACTCATACCACATACAAACACAATCAATTCGCAGCCGTTGATGGCGGGACACTCTTAGGGCCCAGGGGCAGAGCACAGCTCATATGCCCCAAGCCTGTCGGCATAGATGTGTCTTCAGCACTTTCCGGAAAGCTAGGAGGGAGGAAGCAGTACGAACCTCTGAGGGAAGCTGGTTCCAGAGGGCTGGGGCAGCAACGGAGAAGGCCCTAGCCCTAGGCCCCGCCAGACGACATTGTCTAACAGACGGGACTCGTAGGAGGCCAACCCTATGCGCCCTGACCGGTCGCTGAGATTCATGAGGCAGGAGACAGTCCCGCAAGTATCCTGGTCCATTGCCATAAAGGGCTTTATAGGTCATAACCAACACTTTGAATTGTGTTCGGAGACCAATTTTACTACTAACTCTTCCAAACACAATTGTTTCCTCCACTGAATTCCCCTGCATGACATATCCAAAGTAAGTGAGACGCAGTTTTGTGATTTTGCCTTCCAGTGACATGTCTGGGGTTATGCCCTCCAGTATTTTGCTCTCCAAGGAATAGGCAGGGGCCTTCTCCAGCACCTCACCTCAAACAAGTTGATATTCTTCCTGTCTTACTTTTTTAAGGTCCCGTTCTCACAATCAAAGGTAGCTACAGGGAACACAATAGAGCAGGCTAAATGACATTGGTTTGGAAGGCTGATATACTTGCTTTTCCATATTTGCCTTATGTTTATCATAGATATCATATATCAACAACTGTCTACTAGAGATTTTGCTGGGGGTCTAACTTTAGAGCAGGAGTGTCAAACTCAATTTCATTGAGGGCCACATCACTATTGCGGCTGCCCTCGGGGGACCGCGTGGGTGCGGCCTACTGGGTGGGCGTGGATGGAGTGGGTGTGGCCTACTGGGTGGGCACGGCCAGCTCTACATCGTTCGCGTCAAGGGTACCTGTGGGGGCCTGGGCAGGAGTGGGACAGATCTGAGGGTCTCTGGCAGAAGAGGGTGGGACCGGGGCAAGCGCCAAGGCATGGTCCACTGGAGGAGCCTCACTGTTCCTCTCAGGCCATGCGGGGGGGTCTTATGGAGCTAAGACTGAATGCGTTTCAGCATAGAGGGCCACCACAAAATTGTACATTGGCTCCCGGCTGGCCTGGGTCAGGGCCAAGGCAGTGGGGGCCGTTCCCTCACTGTTTCCAGGATGGCTTCACGGGCCACATGAAACCACTTCACGGGCCGCATCCGGCCCCCAGGCTCTTGTGTTTGACATGACTGCTTTAGAGCCTTTTAATTAATGAAATTGAATGAAATGGGGAGTTGGTGTGTTGCAAACCATCAACATTATTATCATCATTATTTGCATTAGCACAATCATTAGCATTATTGTTTTCAAAAATGTCTCCGGCGCTCCGTAGGAATCCCAGGGGTTTTTCTGATGATATAAAAATAATGGAAGGCTTTATTAGGAATTGCATGCACCATTCTATGGGGGGGGGGGAGAATAGAAATGTAAAGGAGAAAAAACCTTTAAAAATCAGAACCTTTTTTTTTAATTGGCAGTTTTTCCTAAGGCCTTATTCCCCCCCCCCGCAAATAATTCAATGGGAGGAAAAGGAGGGTGACATTTTCCTCGTTTTTGTATAAAGTGCATATAGCGTGATTTGCCTATGAGCAATGACAGGCAATATGTTGCCTATCATTCATTCCCCTTCAAGGCACTGAGGTCTCAGTCCAGTCAAATGTAGATTTTTGTGAATTGCATGAAAGGATTAAAAAAAACAAAGCAGAGATTGATGAGAGTGGCTGTTCAGGTAGCCCTTAACTTACGACGGTTCATTTAGTGACCGTTTAAACTTACAACAGTAGTTTTAAAACAAAGGGACCTATGACCGTTTTTCACCCTTACGACGTTGGTAGGCGCTCCTAAATAAATAAAAAAAATACGGATAGAGTTGTGTAGACTTCACGTTAATAACCTCTCCTTTTTTCAACTGTAGAACAATGATGATGTAGAACAGTGATGATGGTGGGTTAATCCTATTATGTCCTATAAAGCCCTTCATGGCACTGGACCAGGATACTTACGGGACCGCCTTCTGCCACATACTTCCCTACGACCGGTGAGAGCGCACAGGGTCGGCCTCCTCCGGATCCCGTCAGCGAAACAATGCCGTCTGGCGGGCCCTAGGGGGAGGGCCTTCTCTGTTGTGGCGCCCGCCCTCTGGAACCAACTGCCTCCTGAAGTCCGCGTTTCTCCGACTCTCCCGGCCTTTTGGAAAAATCTTAAAACTTATCTTTGCCGGCAGGCCTGGGGATGATTGTGGTTGACTGTTGAATTTGAGTGGGTGTTTTGTATTTTTAGATATTTTTTGTTTGGGTTTTTTTATTGTAACTTATTGTTTATATATATGTTGTTAGCCGCTCCGAGTCCCCGGAGAGGAGCGGCATACAAACCCAAACAAATAAATAAATGTAAAGAAAGAGGGTCTTTTGGTGAACCAGACAAGAGCGAGGACGTTCCGTTCGTGCATTCCTGGCCTTTTTGTAGTTGACAGACTGAGCCTTATTTGAGAGCCTTAAGACATCATTTAGATTACAGGAGATAAGTGGTGTCATCTCATCCTCAGGGATGGAAAATTGGATGGCTGTGTATCTCAAGTAACACCCTTATGTCATCAGCTGGTTGACACCTAGACTGTAGTTCTCTGTCCATACATTTAGACTGCCTTAGCGTAGCCCTCTTCATTGCCAAGGCGCTATTGAATTCCTCATCTCGTTGGCATACAGAGGACAGGTGAGAATAGCTGCTCATTGCTTGGAACCTTGAATTTCTTCTCCCCACTGGAAGATGCTAGAAAGAGTGTGGAGAAGAGCAACAAAGGGGATAAGGGGTCCGGAGGCTAAATTGTATGGCTAAGGGAACAAGGTATGTTTAGGCTTAGGGCTGACACGATAGCAGTCTTCCAGCCCTTGAGGGGCTGTCACAGAGAAGCGGGGGTCCACCTATTCTCCAAAGGGCAGGACGAGTAATGGGTGGAAGCTTATTAAAGAGAAATACAACCTGGAACTGGGGCCTTTTAAGTAGAGACTGGACAGCCACTTGTCTGAAATGGTATAGAGTCTCCTGCTTGAGTGTGGGCTGGACTAGAAGACCTTCAAGGTCCCTAACAGATTCTCTCCTCTCCTCTCCTCTCCTCTCCTCTCCTCTCCTCTCCTCTCCTATTCTATTCTATTCTATTCTATTCTATTCTATTCTATTCTATTCTATTCTATTCTATTCTATTCTATTCTATTCTATTCATCCCTATATTCTATTCTATTCTATTCTATTCTATTCTATTCTATTCTATTCTATTCTATTCTATTCTATTCTATTCTATTCTATTCTATTCTATTCTATTCTATTCTATCCTATCCTATTCATCCCTATATTCTATTCTATTCTATTCTATTCTATTCTATTCTATTCTATTCTATTCTATTCTATTCTATTCTATTCTATTCTATTCTATTCTATTCTATTCTATTCATCCCTATATTCTATTCTGTTCTGTTCTGTTCTGTTCTGTTCTGTTCTATTCATCCCTATATTCTATTCTATTCTATTCTATTCTATTCTATTCTATTCTATTCTATTCTATTCTATTCTATTCTATTCTATTCTATTCTATTCTATTCTATTCTATTCATCCCTATATTCTATTCTATTCTATTCTATTCTATTCTATTCTATTCTATTCTATTCTATTCTATTCTATTCTATTCTATTCTATTCAACATTTCTATTCTATTCTATATTCTATATACTAATTTCTATTCTATTCTAGTCCAGTTGCCTTTTGGAAAAAGCACCTTTGGGATAACCATGACCTAGATGACTGAGAATCTCCATAGATATCCATTGCTGGAGGTTTTCAAGAATAGACTGCAGTTGTGGGTCTGGAAGAAATATCAGTACCTACTACACAAAAAGATTCCCATCTGGACGATCCCCGGACATGCAATAGGGGACACAAACATACTACAAGGTCAGGATGTGGTGCCCTATAGTAAACTTGTAATGGAAGAAGAAAATGTGTGTTCGTTAAAGCCATCAAATACGCTAGCAGATGAAGGAATAGTGTGTACCTGGCTTTCATATTTGCAACTGCAGTCTAGATGGCAAAAAGACCTGAAGAAGGGCTTATCCCTTACAGATGAGAATTTAATTGAACAGGTTAGAGAGCAGGGGCCCATGCATATCAAACGAGTGTACAGTGTACTGATAGAAATTGACTCTGAAACTGTACTAGTCAAGGATTGTATGGTAAAGTGGGAACAAGATTTTGGGCAACCTATCATGATGGAAACGTGGGAGGGAATCTGGGTGAGAAATGTAAAATTTACAAAAGCGCAACATTTAAGGGAAAACTTCTATAAGATGTTCTATAGGTGGCATCTAGATCCGAAAAAATTATCATATATCTATCCAGACACCCAACCTAAATGTTGGAGGTGTGGTAGTATGGAGGCTACATATTTTCATGTATGGTGGACATGTAGAAAAATTAAAGCCTTCTGGAGAAAAATATGGTGGACACTCCAAACCATTTTGAAAAAGCGTATTGAATTTCTACCTCAGTTGTTTTTGTTAGGGATCATAAAAGACTGTACTACCACAGAGACGAACTTAATTCTGAACTTGATCACAGCAGCGAGACTGTTGGTGGGACAATACTGGAAGAAGCCAGAAATACCACCTATTGAAGAATGGACTTTGAAAGCAATAAATTTGGCAGAAATGGCTAAAATATCGGCATATTTGAAGGATCGCTCAAATGAACAATATATGATAGACTGGAAACATTGGATAGACTACATACAAGAGAAACACCAATCAAAGAAAATGTATCTGGCTTATAGTTAAATCTGGACATACGGAGTGAAGAATGTTTACAAATTTAAATCGATTGTATTAAGTTGGATAGCAGTTAACTTGATTTTCCCCCTGGTTTACATGTACAAAATATATATCTATCGATTAATGGAAGATATATATTAAATAGACTAAGAATGTACTTGTTGAAGGGATGGGTATATTGACATGAAAAATATTAATTTTAATAAGATGACTTGTTTGTTTGATGTCCAATGGATTGATCTGAAAAGATAGTTAAACTTGGACATACGGAGTGAAGAAGGTCTACAAATTTAAAATGATTGTATTAAGTTGAATGGCTTTAACTTGAACTTTTTCATTGTTTACATGTACAAACGGATATCTAATAAAAAAATTATATATATAAAAAAGAATAGACTGCACAATCATTTGATTGGGATGTCTACGGTGATTCTCTCTCTCTCTCTCTCTCTCTCTCTCTCTCTCTTAATTAATTTATATTATAAAATACAAAATAATACAAAAGAAAATAGTGGCAAAATAAGGGAGGGAGAAAGGAAGGGAAAAGAGAAAAAAGAAAGAAAAGGCACTGACTTCTGACTCTCTATGGTTCAGTAGAGTAAGATAATAGCATCAAACCTCAACTTTTTACTTTTACATAATAGTATAAACTAGCCATTTCTATACCAACAAACCTATCTAATCGGCAAAACCCAAAATCATAGTTTCATTTTTTTCCACCTCAAGCACAAAGTCCAGAAGCGGTTTCCAAGTGGAAACAAAGGTAATTATGTTCTTTTCTTTAATCAAAGCAGTCCGTTTAGCCATCTCTGCTAACTCCATCAGCTTTTGCAGCCTTCGTCCATTGTGGCAATTAAAATAATAATAATAATAATAATAATAATAATAATAATAATAATAATAATAATAATAATAATAATAATAAAGTTGGAAGAGACCTTGGAGGTCATCTAGACCAACCCCCTGCTCAGGCAGGAAACCCTATACCATTTCAGACAAATGGCTGTCCAGTCTCTTCTTAAAAATTTCCAGTGTTGGAGCATTCACCACTTCTGGAGGCAGGTTGTTCCACTGGTTACTTGTTCTCACTGTCAGGAAGTTTCTCCTTAGTGTCCTTCCATTTTTGTGAGATTCTCAGTCATCCAGTTCCTGGTTGTCTGAAAGGTGTTGTTTTTTTTTTAAAGGCAACTGGACTTTCTTGGGTTTTTTTTTCCTTTGAAGATGTTTCACTTCTCATCCAAGATGCTTCTTCAGTTCTAGATCTGAAGAAGCTTCTTGGATGAGAAGCCAAAGGTTTTCAGAGAAAAAAAAAAACCCCAGGAAAGTCCAGTTGCCTTTTGGAAAAAAAAAAAAAAAGCAGCACCTTTGAGATATTTGTCCAAAATGCTATGAGGACTCCTGTTTTGAGCAGGAGGTTGGACTGGAAGACCTCACCCAGGTTCGCCTGGTGTGCCAGTTGCAGCCCTATTTGGACCGGGAGTCACTCCTCACAGTCACCCATGCCCTTGTCACCTCGAGATTCGACTACTGTAATGCTCTCTACATGGGGCAACCTTTGAAGAATGTCCAGAGACTGCAGGTAGTCCAGAATGCGGCCGCGCGAGTCATCTTGGGTCTCCCAAGACACGCTCATATCACTCCAGCTCTCCGCGAGCTGTACTGGCTACCAATTGGTCTCCAAACACAATTCAAAGTGTTGGTTATGACCTATAAAGCCCTTTATGGCAATGGACCAGGATAGTTGCGGGACCGTCTTCTGCCTCATGAATCCCAGCGACCGGTTAGGGCACATAAGGTTGGCCTCCTACGGGTCCCGTCTGTCAGGCAATGTCATCTGGTGGGGCCTAGGGTTAGGGCCTTCTCCGTTGCTGCCCCAGCCCTCTGGAACCAGCTTCCCTCAGAGGTTCATACTGCTTCCTCCCTCCTAGCTTTCCGGAAATTGTTAAAGACACATTTATGCCGACAGGCTTGGGGCGTATGAACTGTACTCTGCCCCTGGGCCTACGAATGTGCCTCCATCAGTGACTGTGTGTTGATTGTGATTGTATGCTGTATGAATGTGTTTCGGATTGAATGAATGTGTTTTGTTTTGGATTGGATGGTTGATTGTCATTGGTAAATCAATTTTATTGTATTATTGTTGTAAGACGCCCTGGGTCTCAGGAGAAGGGCGGCATAGAAATTTAAATAAAGTTAAAGTTAAAGTCCCTTCCAGCCCCAGGAATCCATGAACCATCCAATGCTCCATTAATGTTGCCAACCCAGCAAGCAGTTCTTGTCAGGAAAAGCCCCGCCAGAGGATTGGCTCCTGAACAATGAGAAAACTTCATCTAAATCCTATTATCTGTGTTCTTATGATCAACAAAGAAGTGTTAAATACATGCCCAGCACACACCCCGAAACACACATGCCCAAATCAAGAAGTGCGGTTATAATAGTTTGAATAATAATAACACAATAACAATGAAGGGACCCTGGAGGTCTTCTAGTCCAACACCCTGCTCAAGCAGGAGAACCTATACCATTGCAGACAAGTGTGTCATGCCTCCGCCGGAGCCTGAATCTGTGGAGGAAAATGAGCTGGAACTGGGACCCTATGGAGGTTGAGGGAGAGGGGTCTGTGGTTTCAGAGGAATGTGGGGAAGAGCAGGCCAGGGCCCTTCAGGATTGGGACAGGAGGAACAGGAGAGGCAGAGTTCAGGCGATGAGCAAGGGCCATCCCCTCCTGATCCTAGAGCATGGAGAGTGGAGAGAAGGAGGGAACAACGCAGGCAGGCTCAGCTACTCGGGAGGAGAGCGTCCTGTCCCTTTCCACAAGGCACACCTGGAGACTGAGATTTAAGGAGACGCTGTGGGGGAGAGGCATTTGTCGGGAACAAATGCTGATTCCTTGGAGTTTTGTGTGTGTTGTTGATGATCTCTTGTTCTGTGACTTCTGCTGGAAACCCGGAAACTCTGACCATTGGACTGGCTGACAACATTGCTTGGACGTTCAAAGATCTTGGACTGTATTTTGGCTTCCCCTTTTAAACTGCTCAGGCAAGCGTGTATTCACACAGACTCGTTAGGTTTATGATGTATGTGTCATTCCTTGTTATCTCCATGGCCTTGAGTAAATTCCTCTCCTAATCAGACTGTATGTGAAACTACTTGCAGCCAGAGGTGGCTGAAGGTGTGTGTGTGTCTTCCTTTGTTTGGAGGCTTGCCAGAAACGTGGGATCATTTGGGGAAAATTTGGAGCAATTAAAGGGCGGTTTGAATTGCCAGCTGACTGCATTGCCTCTGTGCTGTGCCCTGGGTCATCACAAGTGGCTGTCCATTCTCTTCATTAAAATCTCCAATGTTGGAGCAACAAACTTTGTAATAATAATAACATGATTCGTAGACAGGGGAGAAGAAAAAAAAACAGACCCGAAGGTGAATCCATTTCTCCTGGGAATGAATTACAAGTAAAACCCCAGCCCAAAGTAACCTTCCCTCCCCAAAGCTGTATAGTTTCTTCCACACCTCAGGTTTTGCTTCCCCTTTTTTTAAAAAAAAGTTTATGAGGAGCTGTTGTGTAACATATGTTTGCATTAGTACCTCTTTGAAGCATGTGTTTGCCCTTAATAGATTAAAGCAGGTACAAGGACATAGGCTGGGAATAATGGGGCTTGAATCACCTTCCTTGCTTCTGATTAACGGGAACCAAATAATGTCTAAATGGTCAAAGCCCACTGTATTTCCTAATTAATCATCGACTGCCTAAAAACAATGCTGTGGCCCATTACTTCTTTAGCCATTAGTTCCAAAGGAAGCATCTCGTCAAGGACATCTTCATGGGATGTGGTATGGAAGATGTTGCCATGGGTACGTGATGTGTCTATTAACATTTCGTTTGATTGTGGGGGATTTGTGTGTGTATGAGAGAGAGAGAGAGAGAGAGAGAGAGAGAGAGAGAGAGAGAGAGAGAGAGAGAGAGAGAGAGAGAGAGAGAGAGAGAAAGAAGGAGGGAGAAAGAGAGAGAGAAAAATAAAGAGAGAGCGAGCAAGAGAGCAAGAGAGAAAGCAGGAGAGAGAGCAAGAGAGAGAGAGCAAAGTGAGGGAGCAAGCGAGAGAGAGCAAAAGAGCAAGAGCAAGAGAGAGAGAGAGAGCAAGTGAGAGAGCAAGAGCAAGAGAGGAGAGAGAGATTAAGAGAGCAAGAGAAAGAGAGAACAAGTGAGAGAGATTAAGAGAGAGAGCAAGAGAGAGAGATTGAGAGAGAGAACAAGAGAGAGAGATTGAGAGAGAGAACGAGAGAGAGAGATTGAGAGAGTGCAAGGGAAAGGAAGAACAAGAGAGAGATTGAGAAAGAGCAAGAGAGAGCAAGAGAGAGAAAGAGACTGAGCAAGAGAGTGAGAGCGAGAAAGAGAGAGAGAGGGAGGGAGAGAGAGAGAGAGATGGAAGGCAGAGATCACAATGAAAAATTTCTTTTTTGTTGGGATCTTATTTTTTTTATTGTTGAGTGGCGATTCTTTTCGATGCCTGTGAGATTCCTACGATGTCACCTTTGAAAACAGCAGGACAAAGTCCATCCTTGGCTTCTCCTCCCTTCCAGCTAACTAGCATTTCTCTTGTGAATTATTAGAGAAGAGACGGAGGATGGGACATGGTTATTGGCGAAGCAGGGATGTCTCCTTTCCTTGAATGGGTTTGCTGGGTGTAGGGCGTTGTGGTTTGTGTGTGTGTGTGTGTGTGTGTGTGTGGTTCAGGATGAATCCCCTCTGCTGATGCGTTCAAGTGACACTCCAAATGTTTCAGTGGTCCCCCTCAGTTGTGTGTAGCATTTAGGACAAATCACCTGGTCAGCTGCCCTCTGCCTCCAGGATACGGCAGATCCATAGCCGATGTTCACTGCCGGGAAGCGCTTTTAAAGGAATTCTTAATTTTATCTCTAGTAAGTCTCCATGTGCACAGCAGTCATCTCCACGTAGATTTTGTCTGCTAAATGCAGATAGTCCTTGACTTACAACTGTTCATTTAGCGACCTTTGGAAGTTACAATGGCACTGAAAAGAGTGACTTACGACCAGCCTCACACTTGCGATCGTTGCAGCCACCTCCAGGGTCACATGATCAAAATTTAAGTGCTTGGCAACTGGGTCGTCCTTATGACAGTTACAGCGTCCCGGGGGGGGGTTGTCACGTGACCCCTTTTGTGGCCTTCCAACAAGCCAAGTCAAGGTGGAAAGTTCGGATTCACTTAACAACGGTGTGACTCACTTAACAACTGCAGGGATTCTGTACCACAACGGTGGCAAGGAAGGTCATACAATGGGGCGAGAGTCACTTATAATAATTGTCTTGATTAGCAGTGGGGCTTGACTGTGGTCGTAAATTGAGGACAACCTGTACATATTGCAAGAACTGCAATTGTAGGTAAAAAAAAAAAGTAAGTCGCCACCAGCAAGATTACCAAACATGTTTAAAAATATGTCAGATAGATGTTGGAAATGTAAACATAAGTCAGGCACGTATTATCATGTTTGGTGGACCTGTGACAAAGTAAAGAATTATTGGGAAAAGATACAAACTTGGCTAGAAAAGATGTTGGGAGAACATGAAGATTTTAAACCTGAACTTTTTTTATTAGGTATAATGCCAGAAAAGACTAACAAACAAAGCCTATATTTGGTTTTGCATGTCACAACAGAAGCAAGAATTATATTTGCGCAGTATTGGAAAAATGAAGTAGTACCATCAGATGAAGAAATAATTAAAAAAAATACTAGAATGCGCAGAGATGGACAGATTGACTATGAAGGGATAGACTCAAGATCACGTGAAATATTAATACCACTTTACAATGCCTTGGTAAGGCCACACTTGGAATACTGCATCCAGTTTTGGTCACCACGATGTAACAAAGATATTGAGACTCTAGAAAGAGTACAGAGAAGAGCAACAAAGATGATTAGGGGACTGGAGGCTAAAACATATAAGGAACGGTTGATGGAATTGGGTATGTCTAGTTTAACGGAGAGAAGGACGAGGGGGGACATGATAGCCATGTTCCAGTATCTCAGGGACTGCCCCAAAGAAGAGGGAGTCAAGCTATTCTCCAAGGCGTCTGAAGGCAGGACAAGAAGCAATGGATGGAAACTAATCAAGGAGAGAAGCAACCTAGAACTAAGGAGAAACTTCCTGACAGTTAGAACAATTAACCAGTGGAACAACCTGCCTCCAGAAGCGGTGAATGCTCCAACAGTGGAAGTTTTTAAGAAGAGACTGGACAGCCATTTGTCTGAAATGATGTAGGGTTTCCTGCCTGAGCAAGGGGTTGGACTCGATGACCTCCAAGGTCCCTCCCAACTTTATTATTATTATTATCGTTATTGTTGTTGATGTTGTTGCTATTATTCAGCACCGATGACATGTGGCAGGTTTTCTAATTTGCATTGGAAGGAAGGAAGGAGATAGGGAAGGAAGGAAGGAGATAGGAAAGGGATAAGGAAAGAAAGAAGGAAGGAAGAAGATAGGAAAGGAAGGAAGGAGATGGGAAAGGGATAGGGAAGGAAGGATAGGAGGCAGAGGGAGGGAGGAAGGGAGGAAGGATAGGAAGGGGGGAGATAGGGAAGGAAGGAAAGGAAGGAAGGAGATAGGGAAGAAAGGGAAGGAAGAAAGGAAGGAGATAGGGAAGGAAGGAAATGAAGGAAGGCTAGAGGCAGGAAAAAGAAGGAAGGAAGGAGAGAAGGAAGGAAGGAAGGAAAGAAGGGAGGGGGGAGGGAGGAAGGAAGGAAGGAAAATAAAAATAAAAATAAAAATAATGATGCCTTGCCTTGTGGAGTTCTTGATACATGAACCCAGCAGGGCAGGATGGGAAGGGAAGATAGATGGAGGTGAGCCCTGATGACGTTCCCTAGTTGGGTCATGAAACGTCTGCAAGAAAAGCGCCGAGCTCAGAGAGCACCAAGGACCTCTCATTTCAACCTTGAGTTAGAAATATTCCATTATTATTATTACTATTACTATTACTATTATTATTATTATTATTATTATACAGAATATTATCAAACTTGGGACTTATTTTATTGAGGAAAGGATAAAGGATTAAGAATTAAATATGTATTAGTGAATTTAAACTCAGACGGCATGTTGGTTGAAAAATTATTATTGTATGGATGGGAAAAAAATTAATAAAATCTTATACAGAAAAAAAAATAAGTCGCTGGCTGGATTTTGCATTTCTGAAGGGGGAAAGCCCTTCTTACCCCGTCATCCTTCAGAGGTAGGGTAAAGCAAGCCCATCCACTTCCTCCCCCTTTTTTTCCATTTAAAATTTAAACTCGCCCCAGCATCCATTTTTCTAAATGAGCCTGAGGGCGTTGGTGAACAGGCTCTTGTGCCTTGTGCATCGTCCCGAACAGGGCCAGAGATTGCTCTCTGCGAGAAAGGATTGCGGTAATCTTTTCTGGAGTCAGGGGTCAGCGAACTGTGGATTGCAATATTTGGAAGTGTTATTGTATTTGCTTTGAAAGCTCCAGCATAATTCAATCTGTCTGTCAGACGCTTGATGTGCGCAAGAGAGGCGATTCCTGCCTTTCGGGCCAGCTCTGGCATCAAGGCTCTCGTTTTATGGATAGCGTTCCAACAATTGTTGCCTTTCGCTTATGCAAATTCGGTCATTGTAATACCCTGAGAAATCCGGGAAAGGGACACAACTTGTGACATCTGTGACAATAAAGTCACAATGGGTGTAAAAGATCAAGTGGTATAGACATTTATGAGAGAGAGAGAGAGAGAGAGAGAGAGAGAGAGAGAGAGAGAGAGAGAGAGAGAGAGAGAGAGAGAAAACAGAGAGAGAGCAAGAGGAGAGAGAGAAAGAGAGGGAGAACAAGAGAGAGCGAGATTGAGAGAGAGCAAGAGAGAGCGAGAGTGAGCGCAAGAGAGGAGAGAGAGCAAGAGAGAGAGAACGAGAGAGAGTGAGAAAAAGAGGAGAAAGATTGAGAGAGAGCAAGAGAAAGAGAGAACAAGAGAGAGATTGAGAGAGCAAAAGAGGAGAGAGATTAAGAGAGAGAGCAAGAGAGGAGAGAGAGAGAGAGAGAGAGAGAGAGAGAAACATGCAAGTAATATTTACAGTAACTGAAAGAAGTAAAAACAAAGAAAACAAACTGATATGTAAAGACAACGTAAAATGTTGCTCAAAATTTGCACAGATTAAAGTGTGACAAAAGACAGTTTCATCTAGCGGGGAAGGGACCAGGCTAGAAAGTGGGAAACTGGGAGTTCTAGTCCCACCTTAATCATGAAAGTTGGCTGGGTGACCTGGGTGGCCAGTCTCTCTCTCTCTCTCTCTCTCCCCCTCTCAGCCTAACTCACCTCACAGGGTTGTTGTTGTGGGGAAAACAGGAGGAGAAAGATGTGTTGGATATGTTTGCCGCCTTCAGTTATTTGTAAAAATAATAAAGGGGGGAGGGGGAATCCATCCATCCATGCATATGTTGAAGGAAAGTCTTCATCATGGTTCAGTTCAAGCCGGGAATAAACAACATGGCGACTGCTTTAGAAAGAAGGTTGCAGTTTATTGAAGAGGAGAGCCAGACAGAAAGATGGCTCTGGCAGAAAGACGAGAGTGAGCACACGTAGGGAATGGATTTTTATACCCTCTGGAGCCTTTTGTTTGGAATTGTTCCTGTGGCATGAGTTCGAGTGTGCCTTTCTGGTATTCTGATGGTGGTGGGTTAATCCTATTATATCCCAAGGGTCATATCCCGCTTCCCTGGTTCTGTGGCTGATGACTCTTAGATTTTTGGTGTTGATTCTAGGGATTTTTCTTCCTAATCCCAAATTCCTGATTCCGCGGATCGGACGGTGTGTGGTTTTGTGTGCTGCCTGCATCGCGCGGATGGGGCTTTGCTTGTTTGTGCAGACTGGTTGCTGGCATGCTGTGGCCCGGTACCAGTCCAGGGACCGGGGATTGGGAACCCTTGCTTTATAGAATTGTTTATAGAATTGTTGGGGGGGATCCAATCTGGAACACTAGAACTGTTCCAGGACAACCTGGAACAACCTGAAACTAGGGAGTCAACAGCTGGGGAAGGAAGTGCGGAGAGTAGAGGATGAGGATGTTGATGGAATGAATGAATGAATTCAGAGCAACAAGAGAGGAAGAGAGAGAGAGAAGGAGGAGGAGGAGAAAGAGAAGGAGGAAGAAGAGGAGGAGGAGCAGAAGAAGGAGGAGGAGAAGGTAGAAAGAGAGAAGGAGAAGGAGAAAGGAGAAGGAATAAGAGAGAGAAGGAGAAGAAGGAGAAGGAAGAGGAGGAGAAAGGAGAAGAAAGAGGAGGAGGAGGAGCAGAAGGAGAAGAAGGAGGAGAGAGAGAGAAGGAGGAGAAGGAGAAGGAGGAAGAGGAGGAGGAAGAGAGAGCGAGAGAGGAGGAGGAGCAGAAGGAGAAGAAGGAGGAGGAGAGGAGTCCTATTAAGGATATTGGGATGTCTACGTGTACTGAGCATGGAGGGCAGGGCTTCAAGCTGTGCCAGTGTGAATCTCCTCCTTTGTAGGATATGATGCATATAGTAAAAGAAGCATGTCCAAGCTTATGATAACAGATGTGAACTCTTTTTATACATCTTTTTGGTCCAAAGTTCCAAAACATTAGAATAGATAAAATAGAACTTTGATTCACACAGCCTACAGCCGGAAGGGGTTGTCTATCAAAACTTCCTCTTACTAAGCTGTGGAATTTTTGTACCCAACCAGCCATTCTAATCTTTCTCACACCTCTCTACAATTGGAACAGAGATAACAGCAGAGTGTCGACATCACATTAGCACATGATAAAATATGGAAGAGCCACAAACTGTGATAATGTTCACCGCATTTCCTCCAGCAAACAATTTTACGAAAACAGCTTGTAATTCATTCCTAATAATTCGATTCATGTGGAGAATCCTGAAAGTCAACATCCAGCGCAGATCAGGAAGGGTGCTGAGATGCTGCTTCTATGGATCTGCAGGATGAAGTGGTCAAAAAGTCAAGATGGTGGCCTCTATGGCGACATCCAAGCTCTGCCCACTGAGAATGTGTGTTGTGCATACAACAGAGATTAAAAACTACTTCTTCTTCTTTCTCCTCCTCCTCCTTCTCTTTCTCTTCCTCCTTCTCTTCCTCCTCCTCCTCCTCCTCCTCCTCCCCTCAGAGAGCACCAAGGACCCCATAGTTGTCCTCTTCCTCCTCCACCTCCATTTTCCATGCTGCAAACCCCACTCCCTTCTAACACTGATGATGTTACCTAGTTGGGTAAGGAAACATCTGCAAGAAAACCACCGAGCTCAGAGAGCCCCAAGGACCCCACAGTCTTCCTCCTCTTTCTCCTCCACCTCCACCTTTTCCACAAACTTGCTCCCTTCTAACACTGGTGATGTTACCTAGTTGGGTGATGAAACATCTGCAAGAAAAGCACCGAGCTAAGAGAGCACCAAGGACACCATGGTCTCTTGTCTCTTTCCTCCTCCTCCTCCTCCTCCTCCTCCTCCTCCTCCTCCTCTTCCTCCTCCTCCTCCTCCTCTTCTTCCTCCTCCTCCTCCTCCTCCTCCTCTCTACAAAGAATACCACAAATGTGCAAGTACACACTGATGGTAAAAATATAGATTTCATTGCATCTTCTGCCAGGCTCAATAATTCACAGCAACAAAACATACAAAAAGCTGCCAAATCATTATATCTGGCCCATACGGGCTACTACTTCTTGCAGTAGCCAAAAGACATAGAAATCCTTGAAGCGATCTGTGGTTCCATCAACAGCATGGGATTCTTAGATGAGGAGTATGAACATGCAATTTTGCAGTAATTGATGCCCAGTATTGACAATTAGCATGCAGAAGTATGCATAAATATATGAGCTCAACAGATTTTGCTTTGATCAAGTGGCTATACTTAACCCATATCATTAGGCTTGGGCACTGCCTGGAATTTCATGGCCGAAAAGTGCTTTAAAGTGCAGAAAGGTGATTAGGGGACTGCCGTCAAAAACATAGGAAGAATGGTTGCAGGAATTGGGTATGCAAAGAAGGATTAAGGGAGATATGATAGCAGTGTTCCAGCATTTGAGGGGCTGCCCCAAAGAAGAGGGAGTCAACCTATTTTCCAAAGCACCAAAAGGCAGGACAAGAAGCAACGGATGGAAATTGATCAAGGAGAGAAGCAGCCCAGAACTAAGGAGAAATTTCCTGACAGCGAGAACAATTAATTTGAGACCAGTTAGGGCGCATAGAGTTGGCCTCCTACGAGTCCCATCTGCTAAACAATGCCATCTGGCGGGACCTAGGGCTAGGGCCTTCTCCGCTGCTGCCCCAGCCCTCTGGAACCAGCTTCCCTCGGAGGTTCGTACTGCTTCCTCCCTCCTAGCTTTCCGGAAAGGGCTGAAGACACATCTATGCCGACAGGCTTGGGGCATATGAGCTGAGCTCTGCCCCTCGGCTCTAAGAGTGTCCCGCCATCAGTGCTTGTGAATTGATTGTGTTTGTGTGGGGTATGAATGTGGTTGATTTTAAATTGTTGTTGTGTTTTTGTTGTGAGCCGCCCCGGGCCTTCAGACAGGGGCGGCATATAAGTGCGAATAAACATAAACATAAACATAATCAGTAGTTGTGGGTGCTCCATCATTGGAGGCTTTCAAGAAGATATTGGACAGTTACTTGTCTGAAATGGTTTAGGTCTCCTGCTTGCACAGGGGGTGGCACTAGAAGACCTTCAAGGCCCCTTCCAACTCTTTTATTCTGTTACAAGAGCGGGTATGTAATACCTCTTTGCAAAACCTTAAAGCAGGGATGGCGAACCTTTTAGAGACCAAGTGCCCAAACTGCAACCCCAAACCCACTTATTTATCGCCGGGTGCCAGGTGGGCATGGCCCACTGGGTGGGTGTGGCTATGGTGCTCATGGCAGACTGGGTGGGTGTGGCCAAGGTGGGTGTGGTCACCTTGATGTTGCTCATGGGGAGGGATGCCTGTGGGGGCCGGGCAGGGTTGGGGGAGATCCAGGGGGTCTCTGGCAGGTGGGGCGGTGGGCAGGAGGCTCATCCTGAGGTGTGAGGCAAGGTAAG
This sequence comes from Bothrops alternatus, assembly GCA_034064705.1. Taxonomy (NCBI): domain Eukaryota; kingdom Metazoa; phylum Chordata; class Lepidosauria; order Squamata; family Viperidae; genus Bothrops; species Bothrops alternatus. The sequence continues at coordinate 63,212 of JARGCV010000584.1, forward strand.
GCGAGACAGGGTGGGGGTGCCATTGTCGCAGGGCAAGGCAAGGCAGGGGCCGGGGCAGCTGCTCCCTGACACCATCAGCCCCCGCACACAGAGGCCAGCGAGCGAATGGGGGCCAACCGTGTCCGTCAGCAGCCACAGCCTGCCGGCCCCTTGACTGGCGTACTCTGGGGCTCAGCAGCCCACCGCCAGTAGTTCAGAGAAGCCGCCTCTGAGCTGGATGGCTGTCTGACAGCTGAGGAGGCGATGCAGTGGGTCATGCCCGGGAAAAGGAGAGCATGCAAGGCCAGGAGGGGTGGATAGCGGGGAGGGAAACCAGCCATGCTGGGATGCATCCAGCCACGTGGCACCTTGGTGAGTTAGCGGGCAGCTGGTTAAAGAGGGATGGTTGCCATCTCCGGGGCATGGCGCACGTGTCCACAGAGAGGGCTCTGAGTGCCGCCTCTGGCACGCGTGCCATAGGTTCGCCACCACTGCCTTAAAGTAAGCGTCTCTTTTCCTGGAGGTCCCAATGTCCTTCTAAAAGCAGAATATGAACCCTTATGCAGACCTCGGGAGTACAACTCCTTATATATTGTGAGGAGACAGTTATTATGATGTACTCTCACCTCCCTAGGAAATCTGCGTAGATTCAACACTCTGGTGGGATTCAAATATGTGAGCAACCGGTTCTGTGCATGGATGCCACTTCCGGAAGTCCATTCTGGCCCTGGGGCAACAAAAAATGAGCTACCGGTTCTCCCGTACTGGTGCCAACTGGCTGAGTCCCACCACTGATTCAACAGATCCTCTGAGTTCCCCGTTTCAGGGAACCTTGATCATTGGATTGGGTTTTCCTTTCAACCGTGAGAAAAAACCTTTGCAAGGATAATACCAAAGAGGTTTATTATTTATATTACAGCCAACCTTGGCAAAGCCAACATGCAGGATCAGAGATTGGGGGTGGTGGTGCAGGAAAGGAAGAGCGCAGGGCAATCTGAATTGCAAATTTGAAATCTTCTCGCTGGGGTTGGCATAACCGAGTCCAATATGCCCAGCAACCAAGAACAGCTGCTGACGCTTCCCACTCTCGAGTGGGGAATGTCTTTGGCAGGGAATAAAAGAATATCCACCACTGGGTGCTTTTTGCCGAGCTGAAAAAGCCCACGGATTATTAGTCTCCTGGCTAATGCAATTGAGCAAACGTGAAACCATGTGCCCCCCCCACCCCACTTCTTTCAGCCTTGCAAAGCAGTGGTCTCTTTTCTCTCTCTCTCTGGGCCTCCGTTGCCTCTGCTTGTGGGGCTGGAGAGCGAGATCAAAGCCGTGGTAAGCAAGAAACGATAAATACGATAAATACGGAAGAGCTTAATGCGTCCCTCTCGCTGGCTCCATCTGCTATCCCAGGATCAGAATTGGGCCTTGGTGACTCTTAAGCTGCCTCGTCTTCTTTGAGGGTTATGCCTTGTGATTGCATTATGGAATCAGAGGCCAGAAAGAGAATCCTCTGGAGCATCAGGAGGCTCTTGTAGACGCAGATTAGAAGTCGGCTTTTCAATCTTCTGAATCACCCGAGGAAGTACACATTTACGGTATGACTAAAATGTCTTCTCTCAAACTTCTGACCAGAAGGAACAGTGCGGTCCCTTTCTCAGTCTCCCCTCCTCGTTCTTCCTTCCTCATTCTCCCTTTCTCATTTTCCCCTTTCTTCTCCTTCACTTCCTCTTCCTTCCTTCTTCTTCCTCCTCCCTTCTTCATCCTCTGTTTCCTCCTCCTCCCTATTTTCTTCCTCATTCTCCCTTCTTCCTCATCCTCTCTTCCTCGTCCTCCTCTTTCCTTCCACATTTTGCCTTTCTCGTTTTCCCTTCCTCATTCTCCCTTTCTTTTTCTCCCCTCCTCATCCTCCCTTTCTCCTTCTCCCTTCCTATTTCCTTCCTCATTCTCCCTTTTTTATTCTCCTTCTCTCTTTCTCATTCTCCCTTCTTCTTCATCCTCTCTTCCTCGTCCTCCTCTTTCCTTCCACATTTTCCCTTTCTCGTTTTCCCTTCCTCATTCTCCCTTTCTTTTTCTCCCCTCCTCATCCTCCCTTTCTCCTTCTCCCTTCCTATTTCCTTCCTCATTCTCCCTTTTTTATTCTCCTTCTCTCTTTCTCATTCTCCCTTCTTCTTCATCCTCTCTTCCTTGTCCTCCTCTTTCCTTCCACATTTTCCCTTTCTCGTTTTTCCTTCCTCATTCTCCCTTTCTTTTTCTCCTCATCCTCCCTTTTTCATTCTCCCTTTCTCATTTTCCATTCCTCATCTTCCCTTCCCCTTACTTACTTACTTTCTCATTTTCCCTTTTTCATTCTCTCTTTCTCATTCTTCCTTCCTCATCTTCCCTTCCTTTTTCTCCCTTCATTCTTTTTCATTCTATCTTTCTCATTTTCCGTTCCTCATCTTCCCTTCCTCCTCCTTCCTTCCTTTCTCATTTCTCCCTTTTCATTCTCTCTTTCTCATTTTACCTTCATCCTCCCTTCCTCTTCCTCTTCCTCTTCCTCTTCCTCTTCCTCTTCCTCTTCCTCTTCCTCTTCCTCTTCCTCTTCCTCTTCCTCTTCCTCTTCCCCTTCCTTCCTTCCTTCCTTCCTTCCTCATTCTCCCTTCCTCAATTTCCCTTTCTCAAAAACTCAATTTTTGCACACAAAGTGTCTCGCACACATACAGTAATTCAGCTTCTCTTCAGATGCAGAACAAAAAACGAGGATCCAGATGTTGAACTGGACAGAAAATCAGACAATGCTTTTCAAATTTATATAAGCTGAATATCTTATATAAAATTCTCTGCAGTTCAGGAATAATGAAAGAAAAATTGCACACAAGCGCCTTTCAGAGACAAAGAATGGAAAGGAATTACTACATGTCTAAACAAAAGTTTCCCATTTACTTGCAAAGATTAAAATAGGCACAGTTAACTACGGTATTATTTAGTTTTTACTCGAAGAACAATATGAAACAAAGTACAACATAGGAGATTTAACCCATCAGGAAAAGATTCAGCGGCCCATCTCTGTTTGAAAGACTTTCTGATGGACATTTGATGGATTTTTCTTCTACCTCCTCAAAAAAAAAATCAGTCCAGTTGCCTTTTCAAAAAATAAAAAAAAATGCACTTTTGATTAAATGAAATACTATCAGCTGATATGGTTAGGCCATTTAAAAGATGAGCATCCATTTTTTTTAATTATTACTAATCATCATCCATTCCACCTGAACCCCGTCTGCTCCAGATGGTTGAATGTAACTCATCATGCCTTTTCCAGTTAATAGCAGGGTGACATAAAAGTGAAGCAAAAGAAACGTTTGCCAACCAGCCACATCTGGCTTAGAAATTCCAGAAAGGGGTTAGCAAACCTTTCAGAGAAGACAAAAGCAATCCTCAGGAATGACAAAACACCCTCCCCCAAAATGCAATGAGAAAAAAGAAGAATAGATTTTAATCCACTGGGCTGTAGCTACTTTTTTCCTACGTAGCAAATTATTTTATTTATTAAATTTGTGTGGCTTCCGATTCTCAATGATTCTGCCTTTTGTCTTCCTTTTTTGGGGTGTGTGTGTGTGTTTCTTGCCTTTTCCTGGCCATTTCTTCCTTTCCCGGTGATCTGATTAAAATTGAGTTCTGGTAGGTTAATGAGATGTTACTTCGCAGAAAGCTTCATTGCTTCCCCCCCCCCAAATGTGGTCTCGAAGCAACACAGGTAGTCCTTAACTTAAAACTTGACCCTAGAATTATGGTTGTCAGTCATGCTGGTTGTGAAGCAAATTGCCATGCGACTGCACCAGATTTTACAAACTTTTTTGTGGTGGGTTTATTATTATTGTTGTTGTTGTTGTTACTTTTTAAAATATGCTTTATTTTTTTTCCTAATCACATGTTTTTATTTTATTCAAAACAAAGTTAAAATACAAAACACAGAAGTAATAAAGAAAAAAAAGAAAAAAATTCCAAAAGGACAAAAAGAAAAAACCACACACAAAACATGAAACAATCAAAGCATTAAAAAGGTGCGTCAAAATAATACATAATACACATATTATCGCCTCTAGTTGAACACTGATTAATATATTACTACAGCATTAGGCAGTTGTTAAGTGAACACTACAGTCACTAAGCGAACCCGTTGTATTAAACAATGGCTTCTGACAAAAAGTGTAAATCAATCAGGGTTAGGTGATGACAAGATGCTACAAATGACTGTAAATGTGGTTGTTGGTTCAAAATCACTTTGAATCCAGGTCATAATTACCTATGCGGGGGGGAGGGGCTTCCCTTCTAATTTCAAACAATTCCTAAGTGGCTGGTTGGTAAATTGGTAAATCATGCATGGGATAGAAAAGGTGGATAGAGAAAAATTCTTTTCTCTATCACACAATACCAGGACAAGGGGGCACTCCCTAAAGCTCGTAGGTAAGAAAGTGAGGACAAATAAAGGGAAATATTTCTTCACCCAGAGGGTCGTTGATTTATGGAATTCACTTCCTGAAGGGGTCGTGACAGCTGTCAGCCTTGACAGCTTCAAGGCAGGGCTAGATACCGTAGATTCATGGATGCCAAGTGTATTGGTGGTTATTAAAACGGATATCCATGTGCCGCCTCTATGTTGGTTGAGGCAGGCAGGATTCCCTTGAGTACCATTTGTTGGGGGTCAAGGGAAAGGGAGGGTTTTGCCTTCTCTTTCTGCTCAAGATCCCCATGTACAATTGGTGGGCCACTGTGTGACACAGAATGCTGGACTCGATGGGCTTTGGCCTGATTCAGCATGGCTCTTCTTATGTTCTTATGAGAACTTTTATTTGAAGAAATAAAACAACACAGTCCTAGGCTGCATTAACAGAGGGATAGAATCAAGATCAGGTGAAGTGTTAGTAGTACCATAGTACTATTTGGGATACTGCATCCAGTTTTGATCTCCATGATGTAAAAAAGATGTTGAGATTCTGGAAAGAGTGCAGAGAAGAGCAACAATGATGATTAGGGGGCTGGAGGCTAAAACATACAAAGAATGGTTGCTGGAATTGGGTATGTATAGTTCAGAGAAAAAAAGGACCAGGGGTAACGTGATAGCAGTGTTCCAATATCTCAGGGGCTGCCACAAAGAATAGGGAGTCAAGCTATTCTCCAAAGCACCCGAAGGCAGGACAAGAAGCAACAGATGGAAACTAATCAAGGAGAGAAGCAACCTGGAACTAAGGAGAAATTTCCTGGCAGTGAGAACAATTAACCAGTGGAACAACTTGCCTCTAGAAGTTGTGGATGTTCCAACACTGGAAATCTTTAAGAAGAAACTGGACAGTCATTTGTCTAAAATGGTATAGAACCAGAAGACCTACAAGGTTCCTTCCAATTCTGTTATTGTGTTATTCTGAATAAAGCAAGAAACAGACTGCAGACTCTTCCTTGAATTTTTTTCAATTTCAAGTTCTCTTTCCTTGACTAGGAAATTGTTTGAATACTGCTTGCACAAGCAATGCATTTCAAAACATAATGGAAATTGACAGGGGAAAGAGGAATACACCTGAGTCTTGATAAACAGCATAATATAAATAAAGTGTAAGTAGACAAGCCTTTTTAAAAATGTAATTCCAGTTCAGGAAACAATCTTCTCCTTCCACAAATCGGAGGCCATTCTCTCCTAGAAGGGCTATGAGCTTCTGTTGAATGGCATGAAAAGTATTACCGAAGTGAGAACATTGAAATATAGATATTATTTGTGCCATTGCTGGGGAAAAATATTTCTGTCACAGTTACATTTATGTTATGTGAGGCTGCCTGAACTGTGATATCTTTATGTGGTTCAGCAGCTAAAAGAGGCAGGATGTATTGTAATAGAGTCCTAAAATACCTAATTTCATTCTTTCAGTTTTGAGTTTCCAGAGCAGCGGTTCTCAACCTTTTTCAGGGGTCGACCTCGGCCGGCATCGCGCAAAAAAAAAAAGAAAAAAAATGGCGGGCCCGCACTGCGCATGTGTGGCGTGACGGGGCGCATCGCGCATGCACGGCGCGATGGCCCGTATCGCGATAGGAAAAAAAATGGCCGACCCCCCCCAAAAAATGGCCGGCCAAAAAAAATGGCAGGCCTGCACCGCGCATGCGTGGCGTGACGGGGCACATCGCGCATGCATGGCGCGACGGCCCGCATCGCGATAGGAAAAAAAATGGCCGACCCCAAAAAAAATGGCCGATCAAAAAAAATGGCCGACCAAAAAAAATGGCGGACTGTGGTGCTTGCCGACCCCCGTGAAATGGGGTCACGACCCACAGGTTGAGAACCGCTGTTCCAGAGAGACTAAAGTGTGCAGAATGGAACGGAATGGGACGGAAACCGGGTCTCAGAAATGCTTCCAATTATCCCTAAGACAGGGAATTTTAATTTTTGTTCCTGAAAATGCTCAGTGGAAAAAGGTTAGGCAATGTAAACTCCTGATTTTCAGCTGCTGTTGATGAACAGCAAGGTTTTACACTTAGGCAGGAAAAATCAAAGGTACAAGTACAGATTAGGCGAAACCTGGCTGGAAAACAGTAACTGTGAGAGGGATCTTGGAGTCCTAGTGGACGATCACTTGATTAGGAACCAGCAGTTTTCAGCCGCCGCCAAAAAAGGCTAATACAATCCTTGATTGTCTAAACAGAGGCATAGAATCAAAATCAAGTATTAGTATAAAACCGTAGTAAGGCCACACCTGGAATACTGCATCCAGTTTTGGTCACCACATTACAAAAAAGATGTTGAGGCTTGGGGAAAAGTGCAAAGAAGAGCAACTAAGATGATTAGGGAACTGGAGACAAAAAGATATAAAGAACGGTTGCGGGAATTGGGTACAGGCAGTCTAGAGAAAAGAAGGACTAGAGGTGACATTTATTTATTATTTATTATTATTTATTTGGGTTTGTATGCCACTCCTCTCCGGGGACTCGGAGCGGCTAACAACATATATATAACAGAGAATTACAATATAAAAACCCAAACAAGATATCTAAAAACCAATAAAAAACACACATTCAATGCAACAATCAACCACAATCATCCCCAGGCCTGCCGGCAAAGATGAGTTTTTAGGTTTTTCCGGAAGGCCGGGAGAGTCGGAGAAACGCGGACTTCAGGAGGTAGTTGGTTCCAGAGGGTGGGCGCCACAACAGAGAAGGCCCTCCCCCTAGGACCCGCCAGACGACATTGTTTCACTGACGGGACCCGGAGGAGGCCGACCCTGTGCGCTCTCACTGGTCGTAGAGAAGTATGTGGCAGAAGGCGGTCCCGTAAGTATCCTGGTCCCATGCCATGAAGGGCTTTATAGGTGATAACCAACACCTTGAATTGGGCTCGGAGACCAATAGGCAACCAATGCAGCATGCGGAGTGTTGACGAAATGTGGGCACAACGAGGAAGGCCCACAACTGCTCGCGCAGCTGCATTTTGCACTAATTGTAGTCTCCGAACACTCTTCAAGGGAAGCCCCATGTAGAGAGCGTTGCAGTAGTCGATCCTCGAGGTGACAAGGGCATGTGTGACTGTGAGGAGCGACTCCTGATCCAAGTAAGGACGCAACTGGTGCACCAGGCGAACCTGGGCAAATGGTAGCAGTCTTCCAACATTTGTGGGATTGGCACAAAGAAGAGGTTGTCAACCTACTTCTTTAAAGCCCCAGAGGGCAGGACAAGAAATAATGGGTGGAAATTAATCAAGGAGAGGACCAACCTAGAACTAAAGAGAAATTTTCTGACAAGGAGAACAACCAACCAGTGGAAGAGCTTGACTTCAGAAGATGTGGGTGCTCCATCACTAGAAGTTTTTGAGAAGAGACTGGACAGTCACTTGTCTGAAATGGTATAAGGTCTCCTGCTTGACCAGGGGGCTGGACTAGAAGACCTCTGTTGAAAGAAAAGTTTTCATCATGATTCATCCAAGCCAGGGATAAATGACAGGGTGACTGCTTTAGAAAGAAGGTTGCAGTTTACTGAAGAGCCAGACAGAAAGATGGTTCTGGCAAGAAAGAGGAGAGAAAAAGGGCTGAGCACATGTGGGGAATGGGTTTTTATACCCTCTGAAAGTCTTTTGTTTGGAATTGCTTCCTGTTCCTGTGGCATGAACTTTGACCTGAGTCTGGGTGTGCTTTTCTGGTATTCTGATGGTGATAGGTTAATCCTATTATGTCCCAAAGGTCATATCCTGCTTCCCTGGTGCTGGGGCTAATGACTCTTAGCGTTTGGTTGGGGTATGCAGATTTTAGCTGTCTTTGTCTTCCTAAGTTTCTAGCTCCAACTTTTCTGAATGGTCTGCATCCGCATTTGTACAGAACTGGCTTCTGCTTGGGGGAGGGAGACTTGGGGCGATTAAGAAAAACTGGGCATGCTTTTCTGCCTCTATAAGATCCTTGGAGGAAGTATATTTTTCTGGCCTTTTAATATTTCCTTCTCTGGTGGGGCTGACTTCCCACACCTCCAAGGTCTCTTCTAGCTCTATTGTACTCTACTTTTGCAGACCTCCCTGCGCTTGGATACCGCAAGATTTGAACAAATGCCCAGCTTCCCAAAAACTTTGGATGACTTGCATCTCTAACAACAGAAAACAGCAGAATAAAAGACAAAGAGATATTCTTCTGATAAATTTAAACACTGTCCTCCTGTTTCATTTCGAGAGAACATTCTACCTGCCAAGATTCTCCACTTGTGGGAAGACCTTTAGAACAGTGGTTCTCAACCTTGGGGTCGCGACCCCATTTGGGGTCGCGAGACCATTTTGCGGGGGTCGCCGGGCACTGCCGGCCGCCATTTTGTTTTTTTTTTTTTTTAATTTTTTTTTATTTTTTTTTTTATTTTTTTTTATTTTTTTTGGCGCGCGCGTGCCGCGCACGCTCAGATCCGCCCGTCGCGGGCCGCCATTTTGTTTTTTTTTATTTTTTTTTTAAAAAAAATAAAACAAAATGGCGGCCCGCGACGGGCAGATGCGCGCATGCGTGGTGCGTGTGACAGGCCGATCCGTGCATGCGCAGATCCGCCCGTCGTGGCCGCCATTTTTTTTTTATTATTTTTTTTGCACGCGCACGCGCGCACCCCCGGATCGGGGTCGCGGCGCGCATGGGCGGGGCAAGTGGGGTCTCAACCTCAGAAAGGTTGAGAACCACTGCTTTAGAATATCATACCGGTTTGGTTAACGGCTTTATTATTTAAAACCCTTAATCCCAAAGGAGGAACTAATTGTTCAGCAGGCAATCAACAGCTCTTTGATGATCAGGGAGGGAAATATTTGGGGCCCAGTGATGTCTTCCCTTGCAATAGCATAAATCACGCTAAGTATGCCAGAGCTGAAATGAAATATTTAATGCGAACCTTTCAAACTTCTTAAGGCTGTTTCAGTGATCAATTCGACACTAAATCACTCACCAATCTCCTTGTATGTCAGGCCTGTCCCACCTTGGGTATTTAGGGGGGGGGGAAAACCCTCAACTCCATTTGTGGTGCAAGGTATACTTTTATTAAAGTCAAGTGGTTACAATCTAAGCAAAGCCAGATCTGAGGATTTCTGGGTAAACCCTGTAAACTCTCTCCCCTTGGTCTCAATCAGAACTAGAGCTGAAAGGGACTTTGGAGGTCTTTTAGTCCAGGGCTTTTCAACCTTTTCACCCATTATACCGTGTTTCCCCGATAGTAAGACACCCCCGATTGTAAGACGTATCGGGGTTTTCAGGGGGTCGGCTAATATAAGCCGTACCCCGAAAGTAAGACATATTACTCCTGCCCACTTCCGCCTCCTGCTTAAAATACTTAAATACTTAAAATACTTAAATACTTAAAATACTTAATATACTTAAAATACTTAAAATAAAACTGACAATTGTTTTCCAATCAATATAAGCCGTACCCCGAAAGTAAGACATAGTGGGGCTTTTGGGGATAAAAAGAAAGTGTGACACTGTCTTGCTTTCGGGGAAACATGGGGTACCACTTTTAGGATATGGCAATATCCGAGTACCACCAGTCGCCTAGCAAGGTGTCAAAAACTTGATGACCCCCCCAAAACAAGGAAAAAAGCGATAAAGTACAGGTAGTCCTCGACTTACAACAGTTTGCTTAGTGACTGTTCGAAGTTACAATGGCACTGAAAAAAGTGCCCCCCCCAAGCCACAGCCGAGCAAGACACCTGCCTGCCCACCTGGCGGTGCTCTTCCTCCTATCCGAGGTTTTCATTGTTGTGAGCATTTCTGTTGAAGATTGGTAGTTGGGTGGGGTGGGGGGTGTTTGGTTTTTATTCCCCTCGTCTGCTGGGTGGTTGCAGCAGGTTTTGGTCCCTTCACATGACCCTGGGAAGCTGTGATTGTCATAAATACGAATCAGTTGCCAAGCATCTGAATGTAAATCACAAGACCCTGGAGAGGCTGCAACATTCCAGCTGATTGGTGCTTCTTCTGGGCTCAGCAGAAGCACCAGGATCAGCGCCGAGCTCCAGCTGGAGCCTGGCGCTGATACTGGCGCTTCCACTGAGCCCTGACAGCCCCGAAAAAGCGCCAATCAGCTGGAAAGCGGCACTGATCCTGGCGCTTCCGCTGAGTTCTAACAGCCCCAAAGAAGGGCCGATCAGCTGGAAAGCGGCATTGATCCTGGCACTTCCGCTGAGCCCTGACAGCCCTGCAGCTCCAGCCGTCTCTCGCTCAGGCTTGTGTGGTGCTGCCACCGGTTCAGCTCATTCCCCTCCCCTGCTACCACTTTTCTAGGATGGTTGTGTATCACCTGCCAGGTGCCAATGTGCCACAGGTGGTACCTGTAACTCTGGTTGAAAAGCCCTGTTCTAGTCCAACCCCCTGCTCAAGCAGGACACTCTATACTATTTCAGGCAGGTGGCTGTCCATTTTGTTAGTGTCCAATGAGGTTCAGAGAAGGATGAGGAGGGGCATGATAGCAGTGTTCCAATATCTCAGGGGCTGCCACAAAGAAGAGGGAGTCAAGCTGTTGTCCAAAGCACCTGAAGGCAGAACAAGAAGCAACAGATGGAAACTGATCAAGGAGAGAAGCAACCTAGAACTAAGGAGAAACTTCCTGGCAGTTAGAACAATTTACCAGTGGAACAACCTGCCTCCAGAAGCAGTGAATGTTCCAACACTGGAAGTCTTTAAGAAGAGACTGGACAGCCATTTGTCTATTATTATTATTATTATTATTATTATTATTATTATTATTATTATTATTAGTAGTAGTAGTAGTAGTAGTATATTAGGTGTTTTGGTAACAGTTCTAAAGTTTAGCACTTTTACGGTGGGGTTTGCATTCTGTTCCTATGCCGGGGTCCTTTGGTCATTCAACTGTTGTCTCTGATTGGCACTCCTGGTCCCTGTCTTCCCCCCTCCTATATCTCCCATCTCCTCTCTCCATAATTTATGGCAGGAAGCCATCAAAGCGAAGCAGGGCTGCATTGGTGTGAGGGCAGATCTGACGTCTGTCGTACCCATTCCTGGCAAGGAGGGTCAATTGCATTTGCTCACTTTTTTCCTGTTTAGAAAAGTCCCGTCTCGTTGAGTCCAGAGGGAGAAAGCAAATTAATTGCTGTGCTCTTGTGAGTAGCACATGGCATCCAAAGCAGGGAGGAAGGACAAGGGAAGGAAGCATTGGTGATAGGGAAAAGGAAGCAATGGGGTCACCTAGCAGCCATTTTTGTGGGGAATGGTTGCTTCGGAGCAAGGACTTAGCAGAAGTTGTGAACCAAACAGTCAGAGTCTCATTTGCACTCTATAAAGTTCTTTGCAGAGGATAAGTTGTTGGGAATTTTGAAATATTGAAAAAAAAAGTTCGAACAGAATAACAGAGTTGGAAGGGACCTTGGAGATCTTCTAGTCCAACCCCCTAGTCAAGTAGGAGACCCTAGACCATTTTTGACAAATGGCTGTCCAGTTTCTTCTTAAAAACCACCAGTGTTGGAGCACCCACCACTTCTGAAGGGAAGCTGTTCCACTGATTCATTTTTCTTACTATCAGGAAGTTTCTCCTTAGTTCTAGGTTGCTTCTCTCTTTGATGAGTTTCCATCCGTTGCTTCTTGTTCTGCTTTCAGATGCTTTGGAGAATAGCTTGTCTCCCTCTTCTTTGGGGCAGCCCCATAGATGCTGGAACACCTCTATCATGTCACTCCTATTCCTTCTTTTCATTAAACCAGACATACTTAATTCCTGCAACCGTTCTTCATCAGTTTTAGCCTTAGTCCCCTAATCATCTTGGTTGCTCTTCTCTGCTGTAGGAGATGAGAAGGCTGTGCTTGAGGGTGGGGTTAAATGCGTCATCTGTTTGGACTCATTGCACAGCCACAAGAGACCCAACTGCAGCCTCCCCATGAATTTTGTTGAGCCTTATCTAGAGCCAATTTGGCTTGACTGTTGAGTTCAGAGGTCCCCAACCTTTTGAGCACCAGGGACCGGTTCCGTGGAGAGAGGTTTTTCTGCAGACCAGAGAGTGGCGTAGTTTCATGTATTGCCTGCATCCCGCAGATGGGGCTTTGCTTGTTCGCACGACCCGGTTTCTGGCATGCCACGGCCCAGTGCCGGTCCTGGACCGGGGGTTGGGGACCCCTGGTTTAGTAGACTAGACTACTGTGTATAGGCAGTTAAGTAAACTCTTCCTGCTTTGGAATTCATTTGAATTTGAATTTGAATACAGGGGACTCAATGGCTCAGGGGTTAAAGCTGCTGAGCTTGTCAGCAGGAAAGCTGACAGTCCCTGTTTGAGACCCGGGTGTCACGCAACGGGGTGAGCTCCCGTTTCTTGTCTCAGCTCTTGCTCACCTAGCAGTTCAAAAGCATGCAAATGTGAGTAAATAAATAGATACCATTTCGGTGGGAAGGTAACATCATTCTTGTAAGCCGCCCTGAGTTCTCCGGAATAGGGCGGCATAGAAATTAAATAAATAAATAATAATAATAATAATAATAATAATAATAATAATAATAATAATAATAATAATAATAATAATAATAATAATAATAATAATAATAATAATAATTCTGTGCGCCTTTGGCATATAGCCTGGCTGGCCAAATGACCATGGAAAATGTCTTTGGACAACGCTGGCTCCCTCAGCCAAGAAACAGAGATGAGCACCGCGCCCTAGCGTCAGTCAAAACCGGACGGGGAAACCTTTATCTTTACCTGCCTTGAACTCAGCTCCTGTTCCTGGTTTCTTGTGCCTGACAGAAGTACTGTTTTGTGACTGCATAGACCAGGGGTAGGCAACCTTGGTTCTTTTATGACTGGTGGACTTCAACTCCCAGAATTCCTGAGCCAGCATGGGGGAAGTATGACTCCTTCATGACTGGTGGACTTCAACTCCCAGAATTCCTGAGCCAGCATGTCTCAGCTTGGAACCTCTGCCTTTCCCCTCAGCATGGCTGGTTCAGGAATTCTGGGAGTTGAAGTCCACGAGTCATAAAAGAGCCAAGGTTGCCTACTCCTGGCATAGACCATGATATACTCGTTATTTAAAAAAAAAAGTTAAAACTAGGAAGCATGTGAGCTTTTTGTTTTTTAATTGACACTATGGGCTCACTATGAGAAGGATGTCTCTTCTTTTCCACGTGCTATCAGTGAAATTCTTCTTCTCAAACAGTTGGTTTACTAAAGGACCTATTCATTTCTCATGGATCTTGTTTTAATTTTTTTTAAGGATAGGCCCTGCCTTCACCCCACTTGGTTTTCAATTCTGTAGGGCAGAGAAAAGCTCTGGCTGAATTAATGTAGGGCAGGGCAGCCCCTGGCACTGGGTGGGCGTAGGGTGGGATACGTCAAGGTAGTGACCTTCCCAGCATGAGAAAGGGGTCTTCAGGGGGCGAGAGATTTCTATTTTCATCTCGAGTATCGAGAGAATTTGCCTAGTGTTTAGCCGGCAGTTCAGCAAATAAATTAACATTCAATATCTTGCTTCTGCTGACATAGCCTCCAGGCGTTTCTCTGCATTCGAATTGGGCCCTGTTTTCAGCTCTTCACTGGGATTTTATTTTTTCCTTCAGTTAAGGAAGGGGGAGGGGGCTGCAGCAAAATGTTGCCTGGGATCCTCCCCTTGGGGAGCCCGTTTTTGTTCCGTGTGCTGACCATGCTGATGAGTCATTAAACAAAGGCCTGAGGGGAGCCCCTGGAGATCCAATGACCCCCTGACTTTGCCCGTGTAGTTCTACGATTTCGTGTTTTACCCTTGTTGTCCCTTGGCTAATGAGCTGTGGTCGTTTCAGAAGCAACAAGGCATCAAGACACTGAAAGAGAGGATTGGTTGGCTTTGATTCCTGGCTCCTAGAGTCCTGCTAGAGCCCAAATGCCAACCTTAGAGTAGGGCATGCCATCTACCCAGGAAGGCAAGATTCCTTTTCCCCTACCCGTTTCTTCTCCCCTTCCCATCTCTTTTCCCCTTCTTTTTCTCTTATTTTCTTCCCTTTTCTTCTTCCCTTCTTCCTCCCTTTTCTTCTTCCCTTCTTCCTTTCCTTTCCCCTTTCCCCTTTCCTCTCTCCCCTCTCCCCTCTCCCCTCTCCTTTCCTTTCCTTTTTTCCTTCCCTTCCCTTTCCTTTTTTCCTTCCCTTTCCTTTCCTTTCCTTCTTTCCTTTCCTTTCTTTTCCTTTCCTTCTTTCCTTTCCTTTCCTTTCCTTTCCTTCCCTTTCCTTTCCTGTTCCTTCCCTTCCTTTCCTTTCCTTTCCTGTTCCTTCCCTTCCCTTCCCTTCCTTTCCTGTTCCTTCCCTTTCCTTTTTTCCTTCCCTTTCCTTCCCTTTCCTTTCCTTCCCTTTCCTTCCCTTTCCTTCCCTTTCCTTTTTTCCTTCCCTTCCCTTCCCTTCTTTCCTTTCCTTTCCTTCCCTTCCCTTTCCTTTTTTCCCTTTCCTTCCCTTCCCTTTCCTTCTTTCCTTTCCTTTCCTTTCCTTTCCTTCCCTGTTCCTTCCCTTCCTTTCCTTTCCTTTCCTGTTCCTTCCCTTCCTTTCCTTTCCTTTCCTGTTCCTTCCCTTCCCTTCCCTTCCTTTCCTTTCCTTTCCTGTTCCTTCCCTTTTTCCTTTCCTTCCCTTCCCTTCCCTTCCCTTTTTTCTTTTCCTTTCCTTCTTTTCTCTCCTTCCCTTCCCTTCCCTTTTTTCCTTTCCTTCCCTTCCCTTCCCCTTTTCCTTTCCTTTCCTTCCCTTCCCTTCCCTTTCCTTTCCTTCCCTTTTTTCCTTTCCTTTCCTTCCCTTCCCTTTTCCCTTTCCTTTCCTTTCCTTTCCTTTCCTTCCCTTCCCTTTTTTCCTTCCCTTCCCTTTTCCCCCCTTCCTTTCCTTTCCTTTCCTTCCCTTCCCTTTTTTCCTTCCCTTCCCTTTTCCCTTTCCTTTCCCTTCCTTTCCCTTCCTTTCCTTTCCTTTACTTTCCTTTCCTTCCCTTCCCTTCCCTTCCCTTCCCTTCCCTTCCCTTCCCTTCCCTTTTTCCTTTCCTTTCCTTCCCTTCCCTTCCCTTTTTTCCTTTCCTTCCCTTCCCTTTTCCCTTTCCTTTCCTTCCCTTTTCCCTTTCCTTCCCTTCCCTTCCCTTCCCTTCTCTTCCCTTCCCTTCCCTTCCCTTTCCCCTTAAGCAAAGGGAAATGGTTACTACCGGTAGATACAAAAGGAAAGAAATGAGAGAAGCCATGTTTAGACATTAAAAGAAGAGATTGTAAGGTTAAGGTTCCCCAAGGAAGCAATCTTTCCTCACAAGAAACCTAGCAAGATGCCTGGATCAGATCGTGTTCATCAATCCTCTTCTTCAGCAGTGGTTTAGAGCAGGCTAAAGCTAGTCAGAGGGATCTGTCAGTGACAGTGAAGTTAACCAAAAGCTCCTTCATCTTAGCGGCTTTGGACAAACAAAATTGCCGCTCCGTGTGGAGACACATACCAGTCAGAAGAACAGGTCCATGGTCACGACGGTGGCCCTGAAATCCTGAACCACTCAAAGCTGAAGACTTCCCCTTTGCCACATCAGAACTGGGAGAGATTAATTTTCACCTGTCCCCCAGTTAGGTCTCCGGATACAAGCCAAGTCAGTGGTTTCATCCAGGACAGTTGACTTATTTTTTGCTAGCAGCTGACCTGACATTTCAAAGCAGGACTTTTAGGTGGGATGTCTTCTCTTGATTTGCCAGGAAGGAAAAGTCCTGTTTCCCCACAAATAGCCACATTGCAGCATCCTTCCATCAGATGAAAACGAATCTTCATTACAGTCAGAGACCATCACCCCATTATTCCTCTCTCTGCCAGTTACAATTCCACTAATTTCCCTGATCCTTGATTCCTTGATTCTGCAGATCAGGGAAGTCTCCCCCATCTCCCTGACTCATCTCCAGACTCAGGGAGTTGATCTTCTTCAAAGAGATGAGTCGTGGAGTCGAACTGTCTAATCAATTTGATTCCACCCTTTGATTGGATTCAATACCAAGAGCCTGGGCACACGGACCGAAGCCCATCCAATCTTCACCTGATTTCATGACAATTTGGAGCATCACATTAATTCAGCTCTTGGCTTCGGAGGTTTGATTTGATCGAATCACTTTTGAATCAAAGCTTCGAGTTGAGATTTTGCACTTTTCAGGGGCCCAAATACTGTGAATTAAGATAGTTTAGATCTTAGGGCTGTTTTCTTTATTTTTGTGGCAGGGGAAAATAATGATACGATATTTATCTAGTGTTTTTTTTTCAAAATCCTCTTTCTGTCTCTCTTTCTGTCTCTGTCTCTGTCTCTCTCGCTCTCATTCTCTTTCTCTCTTTCTCCCTCCCTCTCTTTCTCCCTCCCTCTCTTTCTTTCTTTCTTTCTTTCTTTCTTTCTTTCTTTCTTTCTTCTCTTTTTCTTTCTCTCTTTCTTTTTTCTTTCTCTTTCCTTCTCTCTCTCCCCTTCTCTTTCTCATTTTCTTTCTCGTTTTTCTTTCTCTTTCTCTCTCTCTCTCTCTTTCCCCTTTCTTTCTTTCTCTCTTTCTTTTTTCTTTCTCTTTCTCTTTCTCTCTCTTTCCCCTTTCTCTTTCTCTTTCTCTTTCTCTCTCTCTCACACACAAATGCACACAGACAATTTCTTCACTATTGCCAATCCATTTTCATTTTTATTTATCATCCTGACTTTATTTTTTTTATACAGAATGTTCATTGTTTCCATTAAAAAAAAAAAGTTCCCTGCCCCCAAATTCATTCTCTCTTCCTCCCCTTAAGTCACAGATGTGGGTGAGATGAGAAATTGCAGAATACATTTCTTCGGCTTTCCTTTGGCAAGAATTATAAAGCCACTTTTGGAAAAGAGATCTCTTTTCTTGTCTCACTTAACAACAAAAGTTTTATAGCTCAGTTGAGGTCATAAGTAGAGGACTACCTGTATTCGAAAGCCAGACTTAAAGGACAGCCTGGTCATACTTTTCAAATACGAAAATGCCAACAGATCCAAGCTGGTATTTTGGTGAAGAACTTATTTTAAAAACATCTGTAGATAACATATTATTATTATTATTATTTAAAGTTTTTATTGAATATAAGGGAAAAAAAGGATTAAAAACATTGAACATGGTAAATCGTCTTTGACTGACATCTCAGTCCATATTGCACATTAATTGCATATAACAAAACTATATACAAACTATACATTTCTGGTCTCTATCTTAACTTATCTCTTATCTGTGACCTCCATTTTTCCCCCCTCTAAGTAGATAACATATTATTTGAAAGCCACTTTATTGAACGGTTATGTACCTTCAGTAAAAATTGGATACTTTAAAAACTTTACATTCATTTTATACATTCTGTTCTACGATATGTCAATTTCTGAGCAGAGTCTTAGGCATAAATATTGAAAAGGACCCTAGACAACCAGTCCTACTTGGTTGTGTGTGTCTGTTTAATATGTATAAGCTGAGATGAATGTAATGTTTAGATTTGTGATCTTCCATTGTCCTAAGCAAAAATTTCCATAGGGATCTCTATCTATTTTCCACAGTCGTTGATTTTCCGCTTGGTATCAAGTCCTTAATTTTTGCAGGTGAGAGTGGTGGAGTTCTAGGGGGGAAAAAAATCATGTAGGACTAAGTTTTTCAATTACTTCTGAAATAAGGTCAAAATTTACATCTGAGTAGGCAGGAACAGCTCCCTTACAGGTGAATCAATAAACACCTGGCTTCTGCATCCATACTGTACCAGGGAGAACAATTCCTGTTTGACCGCTTTTTTCTAATCTCTTTATTTGGATATATCCTCCCTTTATTATTTTTCATAAATAATTTTAGGTGGTGACTACCTAATCATGCCTAACACTCCTTTCTTCTCCTATTTCCCCCACAACAAGATTGGCCCAAGGTCACCAGCCAGCTTTCATGGCTAAGGTGGGACTAGAACTCACTATCTCCTGGTGATTGGCCTAAAGTCACCCAACCAGCTTTTATGGCTAAGGCAGGACTAGAACTCACCATCTCCCAGTGATAGGTCCAAAGTCACCCTGCCAGCTTTCATGGCTAAGGCAGGATTAGAATTCTCAGCCTCCTTGTGTGTAGCCTAGTGCCTAGACCAGGGGTAGGCAACCTTGGCTCTTTTATGACTCGTGGACTTCAACTCCCAGAATTCCTGATCCAGCCAAGCTGGCTGAGGAATTCTGGGAGTTGAAGTCCACAAGTCATAAAAGAGGCAAGGTTGCCTACCCCTGGCCTAGACCAAAGTGGTCTCTTATTTCTATCAAGGCTTCCAACTCAAATTGGTCTGTTCTATTTTTTAAAAAAGTTTCATTTATACCTCTTGTATAAGAGTGTGTGCGTATGAAGGAGAGGGAGGGAGAGAGGGAGAGAGGGAGAGAGGGAGAGGGAGAGGGAGAGGGAGAGAGAGAGAGAGAGAGGAGAATAATATGTTTGGACAAGGAATATAATTTCTCTCAGCAATCAATCCCTGCATGTTTTGTTTTGTCTAAAGACAGAAATAACTTGGTATTCATGGAGCCCAGAGTCAGAGGGAATTTGAGAGTATAATCTCTGTGGGATTTTGGAGTATAATTGAAAGTTGCGGCAAGGACCCGGCGCAGAGCTGTCCCATGCTGAAGTTACAGCAAAGTAATTCCTAACATTTCTTAGAGAAATGTTTATTACATCAAGGTGTAATGGTGAAGTAAGCTAGGGTCACTGCCGGAGACCTTCCCCACCTGATAAGAACCCACTGATTTATTTTAAATAAGATTTTAAAGAAGTCCATGCAGACAAATGGACCCACCCACCCACCAACGCAACCCAAGAGCCTCTGGTGTTTTGTTCGTTTATTTCTGTTTTATTTATTTCGAAGATTGTCCATGGCTGCCCATAGCAGAACACAACTCTGGGTGATTT
>JARGCV010000584.1:87500-106729 GCA_034064705.1 Bothrops alternatus
TCCAAGAGCTTTTGTGCCGCCTCTATGTTGGTTGAGGCAGGCAGGATTCCCTTGAGTACCATTTGTTGGGGGTCAAGGGAAAGGGAGGGTTTTGCCTTCTCTTTCTGCTCAAGATCCCCATGTATAATTGGTGGGCCACTGTGTGACACAGAATGCTGGACTCGATGGGCTTTGGCCTGATTCAGCATGGCTCTTCTTATGTTCTTATGTTTCCAGTGCAATTTACTTAAGGAGAAATAAAGGAATATCTCATTGCTAAAAACTACTAATCACAAGACCTGGATTCTTCTTCCATCTGTTGTTGTAAGTTCTCTGAAGGACATATATTCCGTTTTTAATTTTTCACCTCAGTAAACAAATTTGGAAGAAAGGAATTTACCTGGGTGCCACTGGGGTAGATCTTGACTTGTGCTCTTCTTTAGATAATCCATCTTGGAAAAAGTCGGAATAAACACGGATCAGCAGTGGCAACTTTCTGCAATGTTATCCATCCGCGCAAATGGATTTTTTTTTTTAAAAAAAGCTTCATAGGCGTAATCAAGCTCAGAGTCCCCACTAAATAAAAAAAAGACTTTTTTCAATATTGTATTATCATCTGAGCAAATTGTCATACCGTTTAGCATATAATTCCCATTACAGGGTGAAAAGGGGTTTTGCCAATACTTCTGCTGAGTTTAATGGATTCATTACGCCTTTCAACGTATAATTCATCAGGGCTTAATTGTATGGATTAGCTAAACACAATTCAGACAGGAGGGAAAATACGTCTCCTCCACTTCTGCTGCTTGTTCTTTTCTTCTTTCATGACTAATCAAATATAAATTTCCTTGATTACTCTTTACAATTTCTCAGTCCATACAGGAGTCACCTGTGATGCTTGGGGGCCTTGTCGCCAAGAGAGACATGGAGTTATTTCTGTTTTTTTTAATTGATTTCTTTATTTAAATTTTAATTACAATATAAGTAGGTAGGTAGATGGTACTGTTGAAGGAAAAATCTTCCTCAGGGTCCAGGCCAAGCCGGGAATAAACAACATGGAGACTGCTTTAGAAAGAAAGTTGTAGTTTATTGAAGAAGAGAGCCAGACAGAAAGATGGCTCTGGGAAAACTGACCACATGTAGTAAGGAGTGGTGGGTTTTTATACTTTCTGGGGCTCTTGAAGTTGTTTCCTGTTCCTGTTTGAGCCTTTGTATTTCCTGTGTCGTCTACTTTGACTTGAGTCTGAGTGTGCCTTTCTGGAATTCTGATGGTGGTGGGTTAATCCTATTATGTTTCCTGTCCTTGGAATTTGGGTGGGGTATGTAGATTTTAATGGTCTCTGTCTTCCTAATTTCTTCAGTTTCTAGCTGGAAGGCTCCAACCTTCCTGAATGGATTATTACATCTACATTTCTAAAAGCTGGTTTCTGCTGAGTTGTTTGGCTGGGGCGGTGTGTGTGTGTGTGTGTGTGTGTGTGAGAGAGAGAGAGGTTTCTGCCTTTTTAAAGATTTTCTCCAAGTGATCAAAATTCAGATGTTTGGCAACTGATTCATACTTATGACAGTTGCAGCATCCTGGGGGGGGGAATCATATGATCTCCTTTTGCTTCTGACAAGCAAAGTCAGTGGGAAAGCCAGATTCATTTAAAGACTATGTTATTAACTTAATATCTGCAGTGATTCACTTAACAACAGTGGCATGAAAGGTCGCTAAACAGGGCAAAATTCACTTAGCAAATGTCCTTCTTAGCAACATAAATGTTGGGCCCAATCACTTAAATATGAGCCAGCCGTGTGCTGCAGTTGCCAAAAAAGACCAACACAGTGCTAGTCTGCATTAACAGAGGGAGAGAATCAAGATCACGTGAAGTGTTAATATCACTTTACAAGGCCTTGGTAAGGCCACACTTGGAATACTGCATCCAGTGTTGGTCACCATGATGTAAAAAAGATGTTGAGACTCTAGAAAGAGTACAGAGAAGAGCAACAAAGATGATTAGGGGACTGGAGGCTAAAACATACAAGGAATGGTTACTAGAATTGGGTATGTCTAGTTTAATGAAGAGAAAGACAAGGGGGGACATGATAGCAGTGTTCCAATATCTCAGGGGCTGCCACAAAGAAGAGGGAGTCAAGATATTCTCCAAAGCACCTGAAGGTAGAACAGCTAGCATCGGATGGAAACTAACCAAAGAGAGAAGCAACCTAGAACTAAGGAAAAATTTCCTGACAGTTAGAACAATTAACCAGTGGAACAACCTGCCTCCAGAAGATGTGAATGCTCCAACACTGGAAGTCTTTAAGAAGAGATTGGACAGCCATTTGTCTGAAATAGTATAGGGATTTCTGCCTGAGCAGGGGGTTGGACTAGATGAACTCCAAGGTCCCTTCCAACTTTGTTGTTGTTGTTGTTATTATTATTGACAAACAGGAAAAAAATAAACCCTGTTCTGCAAACTGTTTCCAAAATAAACAAAATTAAGAGATGTTGCATTTTGCCAAAGAGTAAATGCAATCTCAAAGGAAATTTTTAAAAATGCCTTTAGTGCTCTAAATGTCAAAAGCCCAGTCCAAAAAATAAATCGAACCAACTCTGCAGTTGAGTTTTTACAATCAGTATTATTAGACTTCTTCCTTAAGGCTTCAAGGAATGGAAAAACCACAGTATTAAACCTTCATCTGTTGTGTACTTGTCTGATGAGCCGAGAGTTCAAACAATATTGGTATGCAGTGAAAAATAACAACAGTGTGGTTTACATTATTCTGCTCGGAGGTTAAATGCCTTATTTTGGCTACAAAAGAAAATGTGATCTGACATTTTTGAGATCAAAGATCTCTGCTAGGAAACCAGGGAGACTTTTTAATAAATTCTTTTTTTCTTTTTTCCTGACTTTTCAGGTGTGTAGTCTTGATTAGTTATTCAGCGTGGACAATTCAGCCAAGTACTCTATTAGCTAAAATACAACAGGATATGCAATAGTTCCTATATCATATAATAATAATTTAATAATAGCAAAGTTGGAGGTCATCTGGTCCAACCCCCTGCTCAGGCAGGAAACCCTATACCATTTTGGACAAATGGCTGTCCAGTCTCTTCTTAAAAACTTCCAATGTTGGAGCATTCACCGCTTCTGGAGGCAGGTTGTTCCACTGGTTAATTGTTCTAACTGTCAGGAAGTTTCTCCTTAGCTCTAGCTTGCTTCTCTCCTTGATTAGTTTCCACCCTTTGCAAGAAGCAAAGTCCTGCCTTCAGGCGCTTTGGAAAATAGCTTGATTCCCTCTTCTTTGTGGCAGCCCCTGAGATACTGGAACACTGCCATCATGCCCCCCCTCGTCCTTCTCTTCGTTAAACTAGACATACCCAATTCCAGCAGCCTTTCCTTATATGTTTTAGCCTCCAGTCCCCTAATCATCTTTGTTGCTCTTCTCTGTACTCTTTCTAGAGTCTCAGCATCTTTTTTACATCGTGGTGACCAAAACTGGACGTAGTATTCCAAGTGTGACCTTACCAAGGCATTGTAAAGTGGTATTAATGCTTCACATAGTTCTTAAGCATGAAGTATCGATTTATGCCCTGAATGTGAACATAGTTAATAGGACTTGGACAATGGTATGAAATTAATATAATTAATCAGGGCATCGATTTGCCTCCAGAATTTGTGGGTGCTCCATCACTGGAGATTTTCAAGAAGAGACTGGACAACCACTTCTCTGAAATGGTATAGGGTAGGGGTAGGCAACCTTGGCTCTTTTATGACCGGTGGACTTCAACTCCCAGAATTCCTGAGCCAGCCATGCTGAGGGGAAAGGGAGAGGTTTCCAAGCTGAGCCATGCTGGCTCAGGAATTCTGGGAGTTGAAGTCCACGAGTCATAAAAGAGCCAAGGTTGCCTACCCCTGGTGTAGGGTCTCCTGCTTGAGCAGAGGGCTGGACTAGAAGACCTCCAAGGTCCCTTCCAACTCTGTCATTCATGAATTCAGTGGGAGAGGAAGATAAAAGTGTCTTTATTGTCAGACACATTGGCTGTGGGCAACTGTAGGAAACAGAGACCTAAAGAGTTGAAGTCCACACAAGGGGCCAAGTTTGTGATTTTTACCCAAACTTGTTACAGTTTAATGAATGTGGTAGGCTATACTCATTTGATTTAACCCTAATTTCTTCCCTTTTTGTAGATTAAAGTTACAATGAAAAGAAATAAGAGAATGACAGAATGAGAGGACCTTGGAGGTCTTCTCGTCCAAAACCCTGCACAAGTAGGGGACTCCTATGCCATTCTGGACAACCTCTTCTTAAAAACCTCCAGTGTTGGAGCACCCACAACGTCCAAAGGCAACTTCCATTCCACTGGTTAATTGTTCTCACTGTCAGGAAATTTCTCCTTAGTTCTAGGTTGCTTCTCTCCTTGATTAGTTTCCATTCGTTGTTTCTTATCCTGCTTTCAGGTGCTTTGGAGACTAGGTTGACCCCCCCCCATCTTCTTTGTGGCAGCCCCCCAGTACTGAAAGACACCTACCATGTCGGAATACAAAATAACAGAGCTGGAAGGGACCTTAGAGGTCTTCTAGTCCAACCCCCTACTCAGGCAGGAAGCCCTATACCAGGGGTAGGCAACCTTGGCTCTTTTATGACTCGTGGACTTCAACTCCCAGAATTCCTGAGCCAGCATGGCTCAGCTTGGAAACCTCTCCCTTTCCCCTCAGCACGGCTGGCTCAGGAATTCTGGGAGTTGAAGTCCACGAGTCATAAAAGAGCCAAGGTTGCCTACCTCTGGCCTAGGCCTAGGCCGCTTTATGACTCGTGGACTTCAACTCCCAGAATTCCTGAGCCAGCATGGCTCAGCTTGGAAACCTCTCCCTTTCCCCTCAGCGTGGCTGGCTCAGGAATTCTGGGAGTTGAAGTCCACGAGTCATAAAAGAGCCAAGGTTGCCTACCTCTGGCCTAGGCCTAGGCCGCTTTATGACTCGTGGACTTCAACTCCCAGAATTCCTGAGCCAGCATGGCTCAGCTTGGAAACCTCTCCCTTTCCCCTCAGCATGGCTGGCTCAGGAATTCTGGGAGTTGAAGTCCACGAGTCATAAAAGAGCCAAGGTTGCCTACCCCTGCTCTATACCATTTCAGACAAATGGCTGTCCAGTCTCTTCTTTAAAACCTCCAATGATGGAGCACTCACAACTTCTGGAGGCAAGTCGTTCCACTGATTAATTATTCTCACTGTCAGGATTTTTTCCCCTTATTTCTAGGTTGCTTCTCTCCTTGATTAGTTTCCATCCATTACTTCTGATCATTGGACCTTGTCTGGAGCATATGGGAGTTGAAAGCCAACATCTTATGTGTCTGTCCTGTTGGAGACATTTGTATTAAACTGGGCAATTTCGTGTCTGATTTCAGAATTATATGACTTTTAATCTTCTTGTGTGCATTTTTTAAAAGATTGGATTCAGGCAAGTGAGAACAAAGGATGGATGGAGCCCTTTTTGGGATTGCTACATTTTAATTAGATATTTTAAAAGGTTTAGTCAAGATTTTGGAGGCAGTTTTGAAGATGAGAGTTTGAAATCTTTTATCAGAACTTGTCTTTGAATTCATTAATATTACAGTTTCATCTAGATCTTCCAGATGGCTCTGTGGTGTTTGAGTTAGATTATTTTAGCTCATCTGCTCTAAATTTCCCATATTTTGTCTAATAGGCTAAAGAAAAGAATTGGTGGTTTTTTTTTTAGGATGTGACTGGAGGGGGAAAGAATTCTATTTTTGTCAGCAATGATAATTATAATCCTTTTTAGATTAGGCGCAATGGCTTGATAAAAAAAAATACTATGCTTTTCTGAGGAGATTTGACTTTGAAGTGCCGAGCTGTGTTCCTGTTTAATAATAAGATCTTTGAAAAGCAAGTCCTTTTCTGATTATTGATAATTATCCTGCTCCAATGATCAAGACTGTGAGCATAGAAAAAAAATTCAAAAAATGGCACAGCTTGCTACAGGCGTGATTAGCATAGGACCCATCCTAATTTCCTCACTTACATTATACAGATTTCAGTTGCAGGTTTTTTTCCCTTCTTCTTTTACCACACAGTCTTTTGTGGAAATACTAAATATTTTAATAATTTTCCTTCCTTCCTTCCTTCCTTCTTTCCTTCCTTCCTTCCTTCCTTCCTTCCTTCCTTCCTTCCTTCCTTCCTTCCTTCCTTCCTTCCTTCCTTCCTTCCTTCCTTCCTCCCCTCCCCTCCCCTCCCCTCCCGACACTTCCCTTCCCTTCACTTCCAGTTGTACTTGGGTTCAAACCTGAAAATCCAGCAAACATCTGTGAAAAGGGGTGATATCTCCATATATTTAAAGTTACATCCTCTGATGGGCATTTGACAATCAGACAAATGTTGTGGATACAATTATGAGTGAGACATTTGGAGAAGTCTCTGGATGTTACCTGGTTAGTTTGGCCCAGGGACTGCAAACTATCTACCGTATTACTTTCTTTTTCCATTCAGTCTGAAGGCCCGGGACCTGCCTGGCCCGACACATCCTCTTCTCTTTTGCCTCAAAGCCATGCAACTGGGCCATTGCCACTTTGAACGGTCACTAAATGAACTGTTGTACATTGAGGACTACCTGTATAATCTAATTTGCCCAATGTCCTATTGTAATCCTTTTGGCCCTCCCAGGGTTGACACATATGCCAAATCCTGGGGACAAATCCTTCTCTCTGCCCACCACCTTCTTTTAAAAATTTAAAAAGTGTGCAAAATGGTCATATGTTACTTTTTTTCAGTGATGTGGTAACTTTGAGTGGTCACTGAATGAACTGTTGTAAGTTGACTTCCACTTCCAAGTAAATACCTCTTTTTTAGGAGGTGGGGATGGCTTCTGACCTTACTTCTTTTACACCCTCCTGTTTATGTTTGCTATCTACCCCCAAATCCTACTCAAATTGTGCTTTGGAATGTTTTATACAGTCTCCTGATTTTTCAGCCAGGCTGTTTTCTATCAGAATGCAACCAAACCCAATCAGATCGGAATAACACTCTTGCCATTTGCATTCTAGAAATATATATATATATATATTCGTCAGCCTGAAGATGACGAATGAGACTTTGTCGAAACGTCGCCAAGACTATATATATATATATATTCTTCGGGCTTTCTCCCACGTAGAACTTGAAGTGTCTTGTGGTCTGGCTTCTGGTTTGTGGTCGTGCCTCCTCATCAGAGAAGCCATCGAGATAGAAAAACGCCCACACAGCATGAACAAACGAGATGATACCTCCCGCCTACCAGCCATTTGGAAACCCGCCCTTATTGACAGACGAGTTCATAGCACGGGGAATGACACCAGACCTACACTCACAAAAACCACACAGGATGTCACCACCACACATCCAGGCAAAAAGCAAACCCAAACCCACACTGATGAGGAGGCACGACCACAAACCAGAAGCCAGACCACAGCTGCATCATTAGCCACCTTAAACAATCCATACACGAAGCAAACTGACACCCACCATGAAGATGAGGCACGACCACGAACGCAAAGCCAAACAGCTACACAGTTCACCATCTCTAATCCCCTTGTAACACTGACTAACCTGACTAAGCTGAGCACAACAAAGCCCCCACCCAAACAGAACACTCCCCCATCCAATCAGAGCACAGCCAAGCCCCCATCCAATCAGAGCACAGCCAAGCCCCTAACCAATCAGAACACACCTCCACCCAATCAGAACACAGCTGAGCTCCCAGCCAATCAGTTCAAACCCCCACTGGCAGTTAAAAGGAAGAAACAGCTAAAATCTCACATTGCTCCTAGAAGCAGAAGCCGAAAGCACCAGCCTGAAGATGACGAATGAGACTTCGTCGAAATGTCGCCAAGACACTTCAAGTTCTACGTGGGAGAAAGCCCGAAGAAAATTAGCTCAAAATAGCTAACCTAGTCCCCCTTTAACTCTTTGTTAGCAATCCCCCTAAAAATAAAAAATAAAAATTAGCACAGAAATGATGTCGCAGTAGCGACTGCTGCCTGTGGATAGCCCTAGATTGGGCTGATACAGCAAAAGATTTCTTCCTCCCATATTTGGGCTGACAGGGTGCATCAAAAACACTCAAGACGTATCTCCTCCCCCTGTCTCTTCCCTCCCTGATACAGCTGACAAAGTAAGAAAGAGCCTGTGGCCTTGGGGTCAATACAGCTGCCTAACTTGCAAGCAGCTCAGGTTCAAATCTCAGAAGGGTATGGCTGATGGCTGATGAGAGCTAAGTAGCTCGAAATAGCTATCCCAGTCCCCCTTTAACTCTTTGTTAGCAATCAAAAAAAATTAGCGTGTGCGCGCACACACACACACACGTGTGTGTGTATATGTGTGTGTGTGTGTGTGAAGATATAAAAACAAGCCTCCAATGAGTACAGAGGTGTATATCCCGAGCAAGTCTGAAAAATGTAGGTTAGTTCTCCAAAAATACTACCCAGAATGAAATTCTGTCAGTGCATTAGGAATAAATAGACAACACTGAGAACATGAAAGCACTGAAAAAGATAAGCTGTAGCAAGAATAAATAACTGTATATTGTGATAGATGGCACAAAGCAATGCTACTGTCTTTCTGTGTCTATAGACTTACAAAAAAGAACTTGGGAATGGGAGATAGGTTGTTGTATAACCACATCCACATGTCAGAAGGTTAGTGTGTTGAGAATGTCAAAGAGTTAACAGAATTAACAGAATAGCAGAGTTGGAAGGGACCTTGGAGGTCATCTAGTCCAACCCCCTGCTCAGGCAAGAAACCCTATACCATTTCGAACAAATGGCTGTCCGGTCTCTTCTTGAAAACTTTCATTGTTGGAGCATTCACCGCTTCTGGAGGCAGGTTGTTCCACTGGTTAATTGTTCTAACCATCAGGAAATTTCTCCTTAGTTCTAGGTTGCTTCTCTCTTCGATTAGTTTCTGTCCATTGCTTCTTGTCTGGCCTCCAGGTGCTTTGGAGAATAGGTTGACAACCAACAACCCAACCAACAACACAAAAGGTGGAGCAGAAAAGTATTAAGTGTAGAATGAAGATGAAAGAATTGACCGTTTTTTTTTTCCTCTAAGCAACTTGAGTCATCCTTTTGTACCTCTTAGCTAATAAAACCCTTGTGAATTGAGGCCAGGAAAATATGAATTCATTTCACCTCTGCACGTTACAGAAGTCATTCCTTTTCCTAGTTCTACCCAGCTTGCTTTGTGGGAACCTGAAAAATGCCAGGCACACTTCCACACAGCTGTTATTTTCATTCCCCAAATCCTCTGAGATAGTTTGGAGCCAACCCACATTTATCATCCTCGCTGCAGCAGACATCAAAGCCTTGAGCACCATTCCAAATGACCACAGGAAACTGCACTAAGCCAAGGTCTTCGTCTCCTCCATGTTATGTTCATTGCACCATTCATTTGGTGGTTTGGTAAGAAACCTAATTGTGCTCATTGCTGTCATCTACTCATTGCAAGACCCGGATGTCCCAAAGATTGTGAAATTGGCAGGTAGGTCCAGTGGCTCAACCTGAAGACTTTTCTGATGCGCTAACCCTGAAAAGGATAGAAGTGTGGGATCACAGGAGTAGCAATAGCCATAGCACTTAGACTTATATACCGCTTCATAGTGCTTTACAGCTCTCTCTAAGTGGTTTACAGAGCCATCACGTTGCCTCCAACAATCTGGGTCCTCATTTTACTGACCTCGGAAGGATGGACGGCTGAGTCAACCTGGAGCCCCGTCAGAATCACAGGAATCAAACTCCTGGCCATGTGAGCAGAGTTAGCCTGCCATACTGCATTCTAACCATTGCACCACAATGGCCTCTTGGTGTTTTGACCATGGAAGCACAAAGTGGTATGGAAGGATCTCAGGGGGGTTCCTTGGTGCTCGCTGAGCTTTGTTGTTTTCTTGCAGACATTTCAGTACCCAAAGTAAGTAACATCAACTGATGTTGTTACCTAGTTTGGGAAAGGAAACATCTGCAGGAAAACCTCCAAGCTCAGAGAGCACCAAGGAACCCATAGTCCTCCTCCTCCTCCTCCTCTTCCTCCTCCTCCTCCTCTTCCTCCTCCTCCTCCTCCTGACTATCTTCTAGCACTGATGATCTTACCTAGTTGGGTAATTTAACGTCTGCAAGAAAACCACCAAGCTCAAGAGCACCAAGGAACCCATAGTCCTCCTCCTCCTCCTCCTCTTACTCTTCCTCCTCCTCCTCTTCCTCCTTCTCTTCCTCTTCTTCTTCCTCTTCCTCCTCTTCCTTCTCCTCCTCCTCCTGACTGCCTTCTAGCACTGATGATGTTACCTAGTTTGGGTAAGGAAACATCTACAAGAAAACCTCCAAGCTCAGAGAGCACCAAGGAACCCACAGTCCTCCTCCTCCTCCTCCTCCTCCTCCTCCTCCTCCTCCTCCTCCTCCTGACTATCTTCTAGCACTGATGATCTTACCTAGTTGGGTAATTTAACGTCTGCAAGAAAACCACCAAGCTCGAGCATCAAGGAACCCATAGTCCTCCTCTTCCCCCTCCTCTTCCTCTTCCTCTTCCTCCTCCTCCTCCTCTTCCTCCTCTTCCTCCTCCTCCTCCTCTTCCTCCCCCTCCTCCTCCTCCTCTTCCTCCTCTTCCTCCCCCTCCTCCTCCTCCTCCTCCTGACTACCTTCTAGCACTGATGATGTTACCTAGTTTGGGTAAGGAAACATCTGCAAGAAAACCTCCAAGCTCAGGACTCGTCATTTCAAGCCTGAACTACAAATATTCTTTCTTATAAGTATCTCAGGTCTTAACAGCTTGAGTGCTTTGCTTTGGCCGTGGTGTCAGGTCCCCCTTGAGATAGACGGATAGATGAACTCAGTTAGATGGTGAATCTGTGTGTCTCTCCAGGACCAGGAGACATATAATATGGTGGATTATTTCTGAACAAGCAGGAATAGTGGTTCAAAATATGGCGTATTTATATCACATATTTTTATACACATTTTATCAAGGCTGTCTTTTTTTTTTCACCTAGTCCTCTGTCCATGCTTGTTTCTCTTCCCAGCATTCCTATTTGATGGGCCCTCGTCCAGTCACTAACAGAGCCTTAGCAATCGCGATCTTTTTATCCAACAGTCTCTTCTGATTGTCCATCTTGGCTTTGGAAAAGACCGTGCAGCGCAGTTTGGTTAACATTCCTAGCGGGATTTATCTCTGGCTCTCTGAGAAAACAAGGCATGGAAAATACACAGCACCTGGCTTCTGAAATTGGTCCCCACCCGCTTTCCAGCAGGAGCCATAGAGAATGCCATTGTTCTCACCACACCAAGTTTGGACCCATTCCTAAGGTGACCCACTTTTGTACAATGAGAAGGAGGACACAAATAAATTGAAGAGAAAAGAGTGAGTCTAATGTGTGCATGTGTGCCGTGTCGTGTTTCGGTAAGAAGTAAACGAAGCCACTTGCATGCGGCACACTCTCGCACGCGGCGCACTCTCTCAAAACAATTCTCCTGTGCGGAGCGCATGCGTCTCATAATCGTGCCTTGCCGCCACTGTACTGAGCCTTGACGAATCATCATGTCAAATACAAATATTTATTTATTTATTTGACTTATATGCCGCCCTTCCCCAAGACTCAGGGCAGCTCACAGCAAAAATACAAGTACAAAAATATAATATAAATCAATTAAAATACTAATTAACAATGTAAAAACTATAAAACTATTTCCACTCATACAACACACAGTCACAATCAGAGGCCCCGGGGCAGAGTGCAACTCACACGCCCCAAACTTGCCTCCATAAATGTGTTTTTAAGAGTTTTCGGAAAGCTAGGAGGGAGGGAGCAGTACGAACCTCTGAGGGAAGCTGGTTCCAGAGGGCTGGGGCAGCAACAGAGAAGGCCCTTGCCCTAGGCTCCACCAGATGACATTGTCTAACAGACGGGACCCGTAGGAGGCCAACCCTATGCGCCCTAACCGGTCGCTGGGATTCATGAGGCAGAAGATATCACATCACATGCAACGGATCAGATCGGCATCGATAGAATACGGAAATTTACAGATTAGTCTTCAAATATTGAAAAGGAGGACATGTAGGAGGACACTTTTCGAGAGAGGACAGAACTTACAAAAGGAGGACTGTCCTCCCTAAAGGAGGACAGTTGGTCACTTTACCCATTCCATCCTCTTTTCTGAGAGGGATCCTACTGGTTCAAGTAAGATGCTTGCAAAGTGAGACGTTTTGTTTTCTCTGTCTTGTTTTCATATTGTTGTGAGTGTCTCTGGCCAGGCGGGTTACTTCTCAGATGATGACACAGCACCGGCAGGCCCTTCTGGGTGTTTTCCCCTCCCGGCAGCTGAGCCAGATAACGAGGAGCTTGGTATGCATGCTGAGTCAGAGGAGGATGACTCAGATGTGGAACAGGAAGCTAATTGGATTGATCCAAGATACCGACGGGCTGATAGGCGAAGGGGTCAGTTGGGTGGAAGACAGACGTGACGTGTGGGAGGCTATATTAGCAGGGAAACGGAAGCCTCAGCCTTAGTCACGAGCAACGTTTACCCAAGGAGTGACCTGGGGGAGTTCGCAGTGAGTTGTAACTGAGTTTCCTAGTGTGTCTGTTTAAATTGTTGAATAAAGCAGTTTGCCTTGAACTGCCTTTCTGTGAACTGTGCTAATTGACCAAGTCTTAACGACCTCGTTAAGTGTATTCCTGGGAGCTGAGAGGGGCTAGACAGAACACATATATGGAGAGCTTCTGTGTTGATGGGAAAGGGCAGTTTCCTTGCATTCGAAGCTATTTCCTCCCATTGAAAGAGATCACTCCTACCTCCCAGTTTCAGCATAATAACAGAATAACAGAGTTGGAAGGGACCTTGGAGGTCTTCTAGTCCAACCCCTTGCTCAAGCAGGAAGCCCTATATCAGCGGTTCTCAACCTGTGGGTCGCGACCCCATTTGGGGTTGAACGACCATTTCACGGGGGTCGCCAAACAACGCAGTCTGCCATTTTTTTCCCCTTTTCCCCTCGGCCGGCGCAGGGGGCAGCACCGCGCATGCGCGGGGTAGCACCGTGCATGCGCAATGCGGGCGGTCGTGCCGTGCATGCGCGATGTGGGCTGTCGCACGCACGCCGCGCATGCGCAATGTGGGCCGTCGCGCCGTGCATGCGCGATGCGGGCCATCGCGCCGCGCATGCGCGGTGCAGGTCGGGGTCGCTGCCT
The DNA here is from genome assembly GCA_034064705.1 of Bothrops alternatus. Taxonomy (NCBI): domain Eukaryota; kingdom Metazoa; phylum Chordata; class Lepidosauria; order Squamata; family Viperidae; genus Bothrops; species Bothrops alternatus. The sequence continues at coordinate 100,682 of JARGCV010000584.1, forward strand.
GAAAAAGGTTGAGAACCGCTGCCCTATATCATTTCAGACAGGTGGCTGGCCACGATGGATTACCCAGGACTTCTGAAGACCAGCGTTCCACTGATTAATTGTTCTCACTGTCAGGAAATTTCTCCTTAATTCCAGGTTGCTTCTCTCCTTGACTAGTTTCCATCCATTGCTTCTTGTTCTGCCTTCAGGCACTTTGGAGAATAAGTTGACCCCTTCTTCTCTGTGGCAGCCCATCAAATATTGGAAGATGCTGTCCTGTCACCCACCCCCCGCATCCTTCTTTTCATTAAAGCAGAAATACCCACTTCCTGCAACCATTCTTCGTATGTTTTAGCTTTCAGTAGCAGTTTAGAAGTACAACTACTGAATTTTTTAGCATGTCACTCCGGAGTGAGTGGGCATATTCTTTTCACATTATGATAATTCCTCGGCACAGATGGCCGGATAACCAGACAGAGTCTTCACCCCATTTACTGAATTTCTTTTCAACATTACAATGGTTGGAAAGAATAAAAAATAGCTAGTAATGACTCTGTTATATTGCTGTAAAAACAGCTTCGCCCGATTTCAGCTTTGATCTTAAATCTAGGCAGAGATGCTCAACAGGGCGTGTGAATATCTTCAATTGCCTTGGTTTCTGATATAGATCCTTTTCATGAAGATCAACAACCAAGGATTAGGAAAATGATAACCAATGAAGAAACCAGAAGCCAGTATTAAACAGGCTGTCAGAAGTGGGAAATCTTTATGGCTGGGAACATGATTGCAGTGTGCCTTTTGAGCACCGAGGGGTCTTGAAAGCAAACGAGGAAACTCCGAGCCATAAAAGTAACAGCAGTCAGAGCGCAGTAAATCAAAGACAGAATGGGTCGATGAAAATAAATAAGAGGGATGTTTCCCCAGGTGCCTGAAGGAGTGAGAAAGGAAGTCTGCTGGTTTTCCAGAAGTCACTCCTTTCTCACCTTTCCTGTTACAAATTGACATAATTATGTTGTTAGAAGCCCATGTTCGGAGATAGCAGAGGAGCTGTGAGTTGCGAAAACATTCATCATTCGGCATGTACAGAAAGGTTAAGCATAATGGGAATATGTCTCACCAGAGAAGCAAAGAATTTGTCCTTTATGTTTTCAGGATGGAGGTTAGCAGGAACTGCTAAGAATAGTTACCATAAACAAGTGGTAAAATAGCCCCATATCTAACAGTTTCAAATAATGTATTTTAAATAAATAGCTGAATTAGGGCGCTGATAAGTACTAAGTATGGATTTCAAGCCTGCATCTGCTTTTTCTCCCTGCCACTTATACAGTCCTGGTGGTTGGGATTATATAGGACAGACATGTCAAACACAAGGCCCGGGGGCCGGATGTGGCCCACAAAGTGGTTTCATGTGGCCCGCAAAGCCATCCTTGAAACAGTGAGGGAACGGCCCCCGCTGCCTTGGCCCTGTAAAATTTTGTGGTGGCCATCTATGCTGAAATGCATTCAGTCTTAGCTCCACAAGGCCATCTGGAAACAGCGAGGAACCAGCCCCTGCCGCGTCCGCCCACCCTCTGGGTACATGCTGGGGAGGTGTCACCTTTTGTGAGGAATGAAGAAATGCACCATCGCCTGGAAGTGGCCAGCAAATGCCCCTCGCCTACTTGACGTATCCGGCTTGATGGGCTCTGCCCTGGTCCCACCCCTTCTGCCAGAGACCCTCAGATCTGTCCCACTCCTGCCCAGGCCCCCACAGGCACCCTGACAAACGATGTAGAGCTGGTCACGCCCACCTGTAGGCCACACCCACCCTGGCCACACACCCCCGCCCCCCCGAGGGCAACTGCAATGCTGATGTGACCCTCAATGAAATTGAGTTTGACACCCCGATATAGGAGAAGGAATGACAAGTGAGGGGGAGTTAAAAGAGGCATCAGCCTAGAACCCCTATGTAGCCACAAGCGAAACTAAATCCAATTCCCCTTGAATTCCATTGAGTCTTATCTAATTCCAAGCAGGTGCTAAGCATTAATTGAAAAGATTTGTTTGCTGATTAGCAATAAATCAGTTTAATTGACCTTCACATCGAACCTGAGCATTTGTGCATAACAGATTACCTACAGTAGATGTGACTAATTCCTTCCGGAGGAACTTCAACAAGTGGAGATTTCACATTTAATATTTAAAGAAGTGACTCTGATCTCATTAAGCATTGCAAACTTAATGTCATCTTCCCCCATCAAAGTTATATTGCATACTGTAGTCTCTCCTAAATTCAGTCCTTTTGGATCAGCAAATCCAGAATCAAGTTGTTTTTATCCATTTTCGACAAACAAGATTATTTCCAGTGATAGAGGACTTCTTGTTTCATCCCTGATCAAGCAGGTCAATTTTGCAATGTCTCCAAATTATGTCATCTTTACAGTCCATTCATTTGTGGATAGTTCTGCATTTTTCCATCTTCGGGTATATTGTAACTTCACTCCAGTAACCAGATATAAAACCAATCTTCTATGAATAATTTCTAATGAGCTATCCATTAAAAATGGTTTCATTTGAATATTGTTTTTTTAAAAAAAAATCTGCATTATCACATGTGTCTGTGCACAATATTTGTCACTTTTCACAAACCCACCACACATGGTAAAAAGTCCCTTCATGGTTTCCACATTACTACCAGTGGTTGGAACTACCTTTATACTGTACACCTTACTAAAATGTTTTTAATAAAAGAACTACGTTGACGCATCTTAGATCATTTCTCTGGTCACGTATACCAACGGCATAACACCAACCCATTTTTAAGATAAATAACAATAACAATAATGACATCAAAACTGTGCGATTATGGATGAAACGTGTAACAGTGATACCCAATTGTCATCGGGCACTGGAATTATGTCCAAAAACTTTGCAAAATACATCAAGAAACTGCAGCTTCCTGGAATAACTCCAGCAATGTTACAAAAAACTGCGCAACTCAGAACATCTTACATTTTAAGGAGGTACCTGGTTGATACCTAGGATGCTGCAACAACCCGTGTCAACCATCAGCATCAGCCAATTGAATGTTCAGATTTACTGAGGTTCATGTCTAATGAATAAAAGATAATAATAATAATAATAATAATAATAATAATAATAATAATAATAATAATAATAATAATAATAATAATGTTGGAAGGACCTTGGAGGTCATCTAGTCCAACCCCCTGCTCAGGCAGGAAACCCTATACCATTTCAGACAAATGGCTGTCCAGTCTCTTCTTAAAAACGTCCAGTGTTGGAGCATTCACCGCTTTTGGAGGCAGGTTGTTCCACTGGTTAATTGTTCTCACTGTCAGGAAGTTTCTCCTTAGTTCTAGGTTGCTTCTCTCCTTGATCAGTTTCCATCCATTGTTTCTTGTCCTTCCTTCAGGCGCTTTGGAGAATAGCTTGACTCCCTCTTCTTTGGGCAGCCCCTGAGATATTAAAACACTGCTATCATGTCACCCCAAGTCCTTCTTTTAATTAAACTAGACATACCCAATTAATTCCTGCAACCGTTCCTTATATGTTTTAGCCTCCAGTCCCCTAATCATCTTTGTTGCTCTTCTCTTTACTCTTTCTAGAGCAGTGGTTCTCAACCTTTTTCAGGCTGTGACCCAGACCTGCAACGTGCATGCGCGGCGCAACACTGACCTGCACCGTGCATGCGTGGTGCGACAGCCCATGTCGCGCAGGCACAGCGCGACGGCCCGCATTGCGCATGCGCGGTGCGACGGCCCGCATCGCGCATGCGCAGTGCGACGGCCTGCATCGCGCATGTGCGGTTCTACCCCTGCGGTGCTGCCCCTGCGCCGGCCGATGGGAAAAGGGGAAAAAGTGGCAGACTGCGTTGTTTGGCGACCCCTGTGAAATGGTCGTTTGACCCAAATGGGGTCGCGACCCACAGGTTGAGAACCGCTGTTCTAGAGTCTCAACATCTTTTTTACATCGTGGTGACAGAGAACATAGATCCAAAGATCAAATTAGACCACAACTGGCTTTAACCATGGGAAAGCTGAGTCAATCTTAAACCTTGTTACGGCTTAACATGGACTTGTGAGCCAGCTTCCCCTTCAAATTTCAGCTAAGCAAAGGAACAATTTCCAGATTGGGCAGGTATGTGTGTGTAAATGAGTCCAAGGGCATCAATCCCCACGTTTATCAGTGAAAACCAGACACTGGTGTTGCATCAAAGTGAATCACACCTGAAATACTGACCAACATTGCTATTCCCCCCTCCACCTCTTCCTTTGTGTTGTAAAACACTATAACCTTCTTTAGGGAAATGAAAAGGATAACGAGGATGTGTTTTTTTTCTCTTGAAGGAGGAAATTACAATAGATTCCGTTATCATGCAGAAATCATGCTACCAAGCTATTATTCTCATTTGCATCTGGCCCATATATCTATTCATCCTTTCACGGGGGCAGGGAAATCTCTCTTATCTGCCTCCCACAGTGGCCAAACCCTGCTCAAAAAAATAATAACCCTAGGCTTGATATGACATTAGAATGGGACATATCTGGCCGTTTAAACCACAAAAGCCAGAACGGGAAGCTGAACGTCCCGACTGTGAAATTGCACTGCTGAAAGGAAGAATCATCCGTGCGGGTAAGAGACACACCGAGATCACTGTTGAAACCCATCATATCCCCGATCATGATTGGAAGTGGGCTGGCTTTTAGGAAAATTTAGCAGGCAGCGGAAAACAATCTCTTATAGGTCCCACGGTCGTGGGTGTGCAAAGAGTGGTGAGAATGGCCGAAAAGATCATTGGCAGTTCCCTCCCTCCCATCCAGGACATAGCACAGAAGCGTTGCTTGAGCAGGGTCCGTAAGATCATCTGGGACACTACACATCCTCTTCACGACCTGTTTTCCTTGTTCCCTTCTGGGAGGAGGGGGCTCCGTGGTATCCTTAGCAGAACATCCAGGTTCAGCCATAGCTTCATTCCATACAGCATTAACCTTGTGAACTCTCAAGCTTCCTCCTTCCGTTATATATTCAAGATGGACAGTGTTTAATATTTATTTGCTACGTATATGTAGGGGTGTGGGTCTATACATATATTGTTCATCGTGTGTTTAGGTGTGTGTCGTGTATGTGCTTCACTTTGAAAGCGGGCAACTAAATTTCATTTTTGATGGGTGCCGTTGTGCCCACAGTAAAAAAAAAATCACAATAAAGGTTATCTTATCTTACCTTACCTTACCTTACCTTACCTTACCTTTATTTATTTATTTATTTGTTTGTTTGTTTGTTTAGATTTATATGCCGCCCTTCTCCCCAAGACCCAGGGCAGCTCACAATGAGAATACAAGTGAAAATATAACATAAAATCAATTAAAATTACCAATTACTATATAAAAAAACTAGGTAATTCACCACACTCATACAACACACAATCACAGTCAAAGGCCCAGGGGCAGAGTGCAGCTCACACGCCCCAAACCTGTCTGCATAAATGTGTCTTCAACAGTTTTCGGAAAGCTAGGAGGGAGGAAACAGTACGAACCTCTGAGGGAAGCTGATTCCAGAGGGCTGGGGCAGCAACGGAGAAGGCCCTAGTCCTAGGCTCCGCCAGATGACATTGTCTAACAGATGGGACCCGTAGGAGGCCAACCCTATGTGCCCTAACCGGTCGCTGGGATTCATGAGGCAGAATCCTTACCTTACCTTATCTAGTAGCACGGATGTCTGATGTTATGGGGGGGGGGGAATAAGCATCAATGAATCTCACAGTTTATTGACCACCTCAGGATATCCTACAGGCCGTTCTTCAGGAGATCTACTTAAAGACCAGGCACTTGGCAAAAAAATGGTTTTGGTGGGCTTCAAAGAACATCTAAATCAGGAGTGTCCATCCTTGGCAACTTTCAGACCTATGGACTTCAACTCCCAGAGTTCCCCAGGCAGCTGTCCACAAGTCTTAAAGTTGCCAAGGATGGACACCCGTTATCTAGACAATCTAGTCAACCCCTTGTTGAAGGCAGGAGTCCTTATACCATCCCAGTCAAGTGGTTGTCCAATCTGTTCTTAAAAACC
>JARGCV010000585.1:0-35000 GCA_034064705.1 Bothrops alternatus
CAGCTGGCATTCATGCCTAAAGCAAGACTGGAACTCACAATCTCCCAGTTTCTAGACCAGCACCCTAACCTTAACCACTAGACCTGACTGGGTCTCCCCATAGTTTCTTCCCTTTCCCCATAGTTTTTTTTTAAAAAAATCATTTCTCTCCCACACCATGCAATTCAAATCAAACTTGGTGCTTTAATGTCATCCTCACTTTGTTTGGAGTCTTTGGAAGGAACCAAGGACAAACTTCAAGGGGTTACTTAGAAGGTATTGTTGTTTTCCTCCACATCCAGATTGAAAATTCAATTAAATTGTAAATAGAATAAACTAAACATCACATGTCTGGAGTAATCCAATGATTACAGTTGTGGAGCAAGGTTTTGATCCCATACCCTTAGAACAGAAACAAGTGGGTGGGTGCATATATTTTTATATACACACTGTATATTATTTCGGGAATGTCTGCAAGGGGAAAAAAACCCTTTGAAGATAACAGAATACAAAGTATAATCCCATGGAATAATAATATGTATATACAAACAGTAATCAGAAACATCCAGCCTCATCTATATTGCAGTATATCATACTATTGCAGCTGAAAACCAAGAGTTGTCCTATAATAGAAAAGGTCAAAAAGAAGAGGTCTTTAGAGGTTTTCTAAAAGTCTGTGATAATGGGGAGGAGGAGGAGGAGGAGCAGAAGAAGGAGAAGAAGGAGAAGGAGGAGAGGAGGAGGAGGAGGAGAAGGAGAAGAAGGAGAAGGAGAAGGAAAGGAGAAGGAGAAGGAGAGGGGGAGGAGGAGGAGGAGGAGGAGAAGGAGAAGGAGAAGGAGAAGGAGAAGGAGAAGGAGAAGGAGAAGGAGAAGGAGAAGGAGAAGGAGAAGGAGAAGGAGAAGGAGAAGGAGAAGGAGAAGGAGGAGGAGGAGGAGGAGGAGGAGGAGAAGGAGGAGAGGGAGAAGGAGGAGGAGGAGGAGGAGAAGGAGAAGGAGAAGGAGAAGGAGAGGAGAAGGAGAAGGAGGAGGAGGAGGAGGAGGAGGAGGAGGAAGGAGAAGGAGAAGGAGAAGGAGAAGAGAAGAAGAAGAGAAGAAGAAGAAGAAGAAGAAGAAGAAGAAGAAGAAGAAGAAGAAGAAGAAGAAGAAGAAGAAGAAGAAGAAGAAGAAGAAGAAGAAGAAGAAGAAGAAGAAGAAGACCAATAAAAGAAAAATATTTGTAGGTCAGGGTTGAGCTGTGGGGTCGTTGGTGCTCTCTGAGCTTGGTGAGGGATGTATCCTACATCTCTACCTAAAGTGAAGAGGTCATCCAGTTTTGCATCACCTACATCCTAAATAACAGAAGTGAACTCTGGGGGCAATTAACCAAAAACCCTAGCCTTGAAACTTATTTCTAGTTTTTGGGTGTACTTTTTTCCAAAATAATGGTCATCTCACCATTTCTCAAGGGAGCACTGACCATTTCTGTGGGCGATATTCCCGGATTCCACAAGACCAGATGAAGAATGCTTAACAGCCGTGCTTCATCTTGATCAATGTATCCAGCTTGACAAGTAATGTTTAGCCAGCTGGAAAGAGGAGAAGAGAAAATGTAAGCCAATGGCTTTGAAAATGTGCAAAGTTCTTATCTTAGAAAGCCTACTGGACACAATCAACCCAGAACTCTGTCAGCTCTGACAGCAAAACTGTCTGCCTTGCTCTTTGCATTTTTGTATTTGCTTCACACTTTGCTCCCACTGTACTAAAATATTTAAAAATGGTCCTTTGATAAAGAACTTGCAGCTATTACCAATATCTTTACCTAGTGTAGGGGTCTTCAAACTTGGCCCTTTTATGACTTGAAGACTTCAAATCCCAGAATTCCTCAGCCAGGCACGCTGGTTGAGGAATTTGGTAGTTGAAGTCCACAAGTCATAAAAGGGCCAGGTTTGAAGACCCCTGATCTAACGTCTTGACAACAAAGCCATACTAGCCTACATCTGATTTACTCTGATATCTCCTCACAGGTTTTAGCTCACTGGTTAATTGTTTTCACTGTCAAGAAGGATCTCTCATTGATAATCTTACATCTGTTTGGCAGCTGCTTGATTGGGGTATTGTTTAATCCAGGGGTCTTCAAACTTGGCCTTTTTGTGACTTGTGGACGTCAACTCCAACAATTCCTCAGCCAGGCATGCTGGCTGAGGAATTCTAGGAGTTGAAGCCCACAAGTCATAAAAGAGCCAGGTTTTAAGACCCTTGGTTTAACCTCTTGATGCTTAATCTGATATTAATCTTGGTGTTAATCGCTACTCCTCTGGGTGTTGATTACTGGTGGAGAATCTTTTTGTTCCCTTTTTGGCTCTTTGATTGTCTCTTGTAAATGGTATGTAGACATTGCATATGTGTATGTGCCTGTTAATGGCTGATTTGTCAGCATGCCAGTCTTCCAGGAATTCTCTAGTAATTTTGGACCTGGCTTGGTCTAGAATGGTCATAGTTTCCCAGTTGTTTAACTCTGTCTCCTCATCCACCGCTTATGTGATCTACTGGGGAATCCCTGTTTTAGAGGGCTTTAGATGGTTTGTTTGGTACAGTGATGTCTTGCGGTTGCAACAATCTGTTGATGGTTTCTGAGATGCTTTTGAGGTATGGCAGTGTTATCCTTTTTACAGCTTGTGCTGGATGTGCCATATTGGTGGCGCGATGGTTAGAATGCAGAACTGCAGGCTACTTCTGCTGACTGCCGGCTGCCAGCAGTTCGATTCTCATTGGCTCAAGGTTGACTCAGCCTTCCATCCTTCCAAGGTCAGTAAAATGAGGATCCAACTTATTGGGGGGGTAATATGCTGACTCTGTAAACCACATAGAGTGGGCTGTAAAGCACTGTGAAGCGGAATATAAGTATAATATCTATTGCTATTGCTATATTAGGTTAAGCGGAAAGGTGTCTGCAATGAAATGTCTGTAATAAAACGACCAAGCTCAAGGTCAAACAATCAAGCTCAAGGACCCATCTCCTTCCAGTCCAGAGCTACAAATATTCTTCTCTATAATCATAGACCATCTTCCCTGTACCCAAAAGTTGTTGTTGTTATTGTTGTTAATTGTGAAGTAGTGTCTGACCCATCGCAACCCCATGGACAATGTTCCTCCAGGCCTTCCTGTCCTCTACTATCTTCTGGAGTCCATTCAAACTCACACCTATTGCTTCAGTGACTCCATCCAGCCACCTCATTCTCTGTTGTCCCCTTCTTCTGTTGTCCTCCATCTTTCCCAGCATTAGGCTCTTCTCCAGTGAGTCCTTCCTTCTCATTAGGTGGCCAAAGTACTTGAGTTTCAACTTCAGGATCTGGCCTTCTAAAGAGCAGCCGGGGTTGATCTCCTCTAGGACTGACTGGTTTGATCGCCTGGCAGTCCAGGGGACTCACAGGAGTCTTCTCCATCACCATAGTTCAAAGGCCTCAATTCGTTTGCGCTCATCCCATACATATAGCTGCCTAAATAAAAGGTCTGCTTGTAAGGATCTCAGCATGCTTATTATTCACCGTCTTGCATAATTTGTATTCTTCAATTCTAAGTTTTTGATTCTTGGTATTGTTATTGAAAGACAAGGGGGGGTACTTTGTAATTCTGTATTCTGTCACTTGATGTCGCTGTCTGCTTTAATCACTTGTTTTAATCACTGAGCATGCCTGTCTTAGCATTCTTGAGACAGCATCATTGATAGCATTATTGTTATCTTTTTGTACAAAATATAGTAATAGCACATATAGAACATAAGCCAGTCTTATACACAGTACACTTAAAATTGTGCTTTGAGAATTTAGAGGATCTCGGAGTCCTAGTGGACAATCACTGAAATATAAGCCAGCCGTGTGCTGCAGCTGCCAAAAAGCCAACACAGTGCTAGGCTCCATTAACAGAGAGGTAGAATCAAGATCACGTGAAGTGTTAATATCACTTTACAATGACTTGGTAAGGCCACACTTGGAATACTGCATCCAGTTTTGGTCACCACGATGTAAAAAAGCTGCTGAGACTCTAGAAAGAGTACAGAGAAGAGCAACAAAGATGATTAGGGGAGTGGAGGGGTAAAACATATTAGGAACGGTTGCTGGAATTCGGCATATCTAGTTTAATGAAGAGAAGGACAAGTGGTGACATGATAGCAGTCTTCCAATATCTCAGGGGTTGCCACAAAGAAGAGGGAGTCAAGCTATTCTCCAAAGCGCCTGAAGGCAGGACAAGAAGCAACAGATGTTTCCTGTTCCTGTTTGAGGCTTTGTATTTGCTGTGTCATGTACTTTGAGCTGAGTCTGACTGTGTCCTTTTGGTATTGGTGAGTTAATCCTATTATGTCTCCTGTACTTAGAGTTTGGGTGGTATGTAGATTTTAAGGGTCTTTGTCTTCCTAATCTCCTCAGCTTCTAGCTTCTTGGCTCCAACCTTCCTGAATGGATTATTACATCTGCATTTCTAAAAGTTGGTTTCTGCTGAGTTGTCTGGCTGGGGAGGGGTGAGACGTTTCTGCCGTTTTAATATCCCCCCAAAATATTTCTTTCTCTGGATTCTTCCCACAAATGTGTAGGTGAAACTGGTAACCATTAAAATACACACAGAGAGACACAGACACAGATACACACACACACACACACACACACACACACTATACCTAATGGTATACTCTAGGCATGCATGCTGCAGTTGATCAAACCTCAAATCTAATACTGAACTGATTGCAAATTGCAAGGAGACTGCTGTGAAACAGACCAGATATCCTAGCGTTCTTGGTGATTCAGATACAATGCAATTTTATTTGGGTTTACACATTAGCGAGCTCAACGGAAAGCAGTACTAAACAAACACACACAAGATTTTGCTGCCTAGTGATGTCTACAATATGGGTATGCTGATTTTGCCCCATACCCAACATTTTGGCTTCTTCCCTAGACCAATTGGAAAATGTGCTGGTGAACATTTTAGAAATGTGGCGAATGCTCCAACACTGGAAGTTTTTAAGAAGAGACTGGACGGTCGTTTCTCTGAAATGGTATAGGGTTTCCTGCCTGAGCAGGGGGTTGAACCAGATGACCTCCAAGGTCCCTTCCAACTTTACTACTACTACTACTACTACTACTACTACTACTACTACTACTATTACTATTACTATTACTATTACTATTACTATTATTATTATTATTATTATTATTATTATTATTATTATTATTATTATTATTATTATTATTATTATTATTACGGATCATCGCACAGTCAGCCAGATGTTCAGAACGGATTTGGCATTTTGTCTACCTATCGAGTCCTTCCCAAGGACCTGGGACAGGCAGATGTGGATGTTTGATGGTATTACAGATATTGTCGCAGGATGGAAGCAGTTCCTAGTAAGGCCGCCTTTTGCAATTGACTAATAGCGAATTTGTCAATGCCAATGATGGTGTTCAGGTGGTGCTCCAGTTATTTTGGGATTGCACCCAAGGCACCTATTACTATTGGTACTACCTTTGCTTGCTTTTGCCATAGTCTTTCTATTTGTAGGTCTTTGTATTTTGTTATCTTCTCCAGTTTTTTCTCATCTATTCTGCTTTCTCCAGGCACTGCCATGTCCACTATCCAGACTTTTTTGTCTTTCTTATCGACAATTGTTAAATCCAGGGTGTTATGTTGCAGGTGCTTGTCTGTTTGCATTCTGAAGTCCCAGAGCAGTTTAATTTTATCATTTTCTATGACTTTCTCTATTTTATGATCCCACCAGTTCTTGCTTACAGGCAAATGATATTTCTTGCAGATCTTCCAATGCACCATCGTTGCTACTTTGTCATGCCGCTTCTTGTAGTCAGTCTGTGGGATCTTCTTGTAGCAGCTTACCAGGTGGTCTATTGTTACTTCAGCTTCTTTGCATAGGCGGTACTTACTGTCTGTTGCTGTCTTCTCAGTTTTGACTTTATATGCATTTGTGATTTTGACTTTACATGCATTATTATTATTATTATTATTATTATTATTATTATTATTATTATTATTATTATTATTATTATTATTATTATTATTATTATTATTATTATTTACACAGTTCCCAGGCCAGTGCTAGGATTTAGCTGCAGATCTCAGCTCTCCAGAGTTAACTGTTTATTCAGAAATGGACATACTTGATGGAAGGCAGAATAACAGAATGATAGACTTGGAAGGGATCTTGAAAGTGTCCCTGCTCTGGCAGGAAACCCTATACCATTTCAGACAAATGGTTGTCCAATCTTTTCTTAAAAAGCACCCACAACTTCTGGAGGCAAATCATTCCACTGATTAATTGTTCCAACTGTCAGGAAATTTCTTCTTAGTTCTGGGTTGCTTCTCTCCTTGATGAGTTTCCATCCGTTGCTTCTTGGCCTGCCTTCAGGCGCTTGGTTCAATGGTGGGGAATGGAAAGATTTATATTCCTTGAAGTCATCTGGTCATTTGCATTATTTTAGAGAGCTGTTGAGGCCACTCCGAGGTTTATTTGTGCTTTCAGGATCACTGAATTAGTGCAAATGGATGTGGAACCTTCTTGGAACTGCTGAAAGGACTGTGTTGTAAACAGGAGACAGATGGTGTCACATCAGTGGTGGGATTCAGCCAGTTCGCACCAGTTCGGCGGAACCAGTAGCTAATTTTTGTTGCCCAGGCCCAGAATGGACTTCTGGAAGCGGCATCCACACAGAGAACCGATTCTTCACCTATTTGAATCCCATCACTGTGTCATATCCCTCCTCCTCTGTTGAGAGAAGGCTGTTCAGTCAGTCTTAAAGTGGATGGCGTCTTTGACCACTCTTTCAAGTCAGCAGTCCTCTCTGTCCAGGATGTGGGCTTTGTTGTTTTCCAAAGAGCGGCCTTTGTCTTTCAAATGCAGGTGTACTGCTGAATCTTGCCCTGATGGCTTTGTTCTCTGGTGTTACACCATGCATTTGTGAAGTGGTTGTTTTGTTTCTCCAATGTACAGACCTGTACATGACTCACTGCATGGTACTTCATATGCTCCTTAGAGGTACCCCATGAAGAGGAGTCCCTGACTAAATTAATTTAAATCTGTAACGCAAACAGTTTTGATGTAAACATGGTTTAATAGCAGAGGATAGCTTCCTCAGTTGATTTTTTGCCAGCTAAAGTGTTCAGGAGACAGGCTGGCAAATTTCTTTGCACTTAGAATGAATATCTTTTTATCTAGTCTGAATATATTTCTCATCAGGGGTGCTTGTATGTTTTTTGTATGTAAATATGTGTTTGTGTGTGTGTGTGTGTATGTGTGTGTAACAGAGACAGACAATACAGAGATAGATGATACAGATATAGATAAGAGAAGCAGTTTGGTGTAGTGGTTAAGGCATCAGGCTAGAAACTGAGACACTGTATAATTCTGCCTTAAACAAAAAGCAGGCTGGGTGATCTTGTGCCTGTCCCACTCTCTCAGCCCTAGGAATGAGACAATGAGAAACCTGAAAAAACTTGCCAAGAAAACTAGCAGGGATCTGTGCAGGCAATATCTGAGAATCAGACACAAATGAACAGAAAAATCTATCTATCTATCTATCTATCTATCTATCTATCTATCTATCTATCTATCTATCTATCTATCTATCTATCTATTATCCATCTACTTACTATCTATCTACCCATTATCCATCTATCTATCTATCTATCTATCTATCTATCTATCTATCTATCTATCTATCTATCTATCTATCTATCTATCTATCATCCATCTACCTATTATCTATCTACCCATTATCTCTCTCTCTCTCTCATCTATCTATCTGTCTATCTATCTATCTATCTATCTATCTATCTATCTATCTATCTATCTATCTATCTATCATCTATCCATCCATCCATCCAATTATAAACATGGTGTAAACCAAGGCAACATCATCCTTGTCTTTCAGATCTAACATGGCACTCATGAATAAGGTAAAACATTGATTTTCTAAGCAATATTTCAGTTCGGGGGGTTTTAATGCTAAGGTACTGTATCTTGACCTCTATGTGTTTCTACAGCTAAGGGTGAAACACAGAGGACTCAGAAAGAACAACCAACACACTTGGTTTCTCCATTCCTTGTAGGCTTTGGATCAGCTTGTCTTTCTTCCTGGACCAAAGCTAACTTAGCCTGACCAGGGGTGGGGTCTCAGTCCTCCCACTCTCTCACAGCCAGCTTCTTCCCTCTAGTCCTAGCAAGAAAAGAATCTGGGGCTTAGAAGGTTCATATTTTGTAGGAGATGAGCTTTACAAGATGCCAATACATTTATCTAAGCCAAGGACCAACCGTTTTCACTCATAGGTTTAGCAGTGCAAAATGATACATGTTAGATTTGGGTGGTGTTTTTTTTCCCCTCTCGAGTGAGGAAGCCCAATGGATATAATCTGCATGTAACACCCAGCTGCGATTGGGTTTTGCCTTGCCATAACCCCAAGAAATCTATTGTTGCAGATGAGTAGTCCAATATCTATTGACAACCTGTAGAAAAGTGGATGCCTCCACAGCGATCGATGATCAGGGTTCACAAACCCTCAGAAGAAGCAAGTAGGAAAGGCAACAACAGGTTCAATGACAGTTGAGCATTTCAAGGTGAGTAATTTCAGTAATTGTATTGCTTTGGCAATGCCTATATTACACCGCCGTTATTGACCCTTGCTAAATACTTTAGTAAATCACAAGTGCCTGTCTATGAAAGTGACGGTAAAGATTAATGGCTGACAGAGGAAGTGAGTAATCAAACAAGGCACTATGCTATGTTCCTTATGGTGTGTATTTGTTAGCTGCAGTGGTGGGATTCAGCTGGTTCGCACCAGTTCGGCAGAACTGGTAGCTAATTTTTTTGTTGTTGCCCAGGCCCAGAATGGATTTCCGGAAGCGGCATCCACACAGAGAACTGCTTGTTCACATATTTGAATCCCACCACTGGTTAGCTGACCTGAAACCAGTTGGAGGATCCAGCAGACTGGAGAAGGCACAATGTTTTCAGCATCAACTAAAGGCAATTGGGGCAGCCTCTTTCCTTGAGATCTGAAAATACCTTATGAGAATCCAATATCTAACAGAATAAGAGTATTGGAAGGGACTTTGGAGGTCTTCTAGTCTAACAGAATAGAATAGAATAGAATAGAATAGAATAGAATAGAATAGAATAGAATAGAATAGAATAGAATAGAATAGAATAGAATAGAATAGAATAGAATAGAACATGGAATGGAAGGGAATAGAATGAGTGGAGTGGAGTGGAGTAGAGTAGAGTAGAGTAGGAACAGAATAGAATAGAATAGAATAGAATAGAATAGAATAGAATAGAATAGAATAGAATAGAATAGAATAGAATAGAATAGAATAGAATAGATATTAGAAAATAGAATAGAATAGAATAGAATAGAATAGATATTAGAAAATAGAATAGAATAGAATAGAATAGAATAGAATAGAATAGAATAGAATAGAATAGAATAGAATAGAATAGAATAGAATAGAATAGAATAGAATAGAATAGAATAGAATAGAATAGTAGAGTAGAGTAGAGTAGAATAAAGTAGAGTAGAACAGAACAGTAGAGTAGAGTAGAGTAGAGTAGAACAGAACAGAACAGAACAGAACAGAACAGAACAGAACAGAACAGAACAGAACAGAACAGAACAGAACAGAATAGAATATCTTTATTGTCATTGTCTATCCCATTCCATACAAGGTATAGGAGACCCTAGGAGACCCTATATGATTCCGGTTTCTTCTTAAAAACTTCCACTGTTGGAGCATTCACCGCTTCTGGAGGCTGGTTGTTCCACTGGTTAATTGTGCTAACTGTCAGGAAATTTCTCCTTAGTTCTAGGTTGCTTCTCTCCTTGATGAGTTTCCACCGGTTGCTTCTTGTCCTGCCTTCAGGCGCTTTGGAGAATAGCTTGACTCCCTCTTCTTTGTGGCAGCCCCTGAGGTATAATATTGTTATTATATTGTTAGTTGTTATATGAGAAGAAATACAGGTAATAAAAATGGTCTCCAAGGGTGTGGGTGCAGTGTAGTATTTGTATTTTTATACTGTTTTTTTATTTAGATTGATATGTGTTATGTTTGTATTATTTGTATTTGAATAATTAAAAAAGAAGTTGTGGGTGCCTCTTTACTGGAGGTTTTTAAGAAGAGACTGGACAGTCACCTGCCTGAAATGGTATAGGGTCTCCTGCTTGAGCAAGGGGTTGGGCTAGATGACCTCCAAAGTCCCTTCCAGCAATATTCTGATTAAAATGGTGTGGAGGAACTGAAATGAAATTCGCATAGAATTACCTGCCCTTTTTTCCTTGACTGTGGTAAACAAGAAAGGACAGCAAGAAAACATGCTGTCTCACGAGTAGCACAACAAAATACTCCCATCTACGTATGATTAAGGGAGCAACAACCATGAATTTCTATATTTTTTGTAATTCTGCAAAATGTGTAAAAGAAGCCCAGCCTCGTTACAAAGTCGAAAAATTCATTTCTCTCTGAATCTCAGCTTTCCGTTTTCTGCTTTGTATTAATTTTAAGCTCCTAGTTTTTCACTTGTAATGCCTCTTAATGCCTCAGAACTATCTGTGGATTGGCAGTGATTTTTTTCCCTTAGTTTTCTACCTCCTTCCCGATTTGCAAATCTAAGATGCTTTATGCAAAACAATTTTTTTTAAGCAGAAGATAATTTTAAATCAGCGATGCATAATTTATACAGATCACTGAATGCCATTTTCCGTACCCCGGCAACAGGACTGCCTTTATAAAGAATTTAATTTCTGAGGTAAAAGCTACATATATTGGGGGAAAAAAAGATTTAACTTTCCCAGATTCTGGTGAAAGTAAAGACTGAGCCCCATGGGCTGGATTTTCTTTGGATCTGACTTTCTCTCTGTCTGTCTGTCTGTCTGTCTGTCTGTCTGCCTGCCTGTCTGTCTGTCTGTCTCTCTCTCTCTCTCTCTCTCTCTCTGTCTCTCTCTCTGTCTCTCTCTGTCTCTCTCTCTCTCTCTCTCTCTCTCTCTCTCTGTCTCTCTCTCTGTCTCTCTCTCTGTCTCTCTCTCTCTCTCTCTCTGTCTCTGTCTCTGTCTCTGTCTCTCTCTCCCTCTCCCTCTCCCTCTCCCTCTCCCTCTCCCTCTCCCTCCCTACCTTCCTACCTACCTACCTACCTACCTACCTACCTACCTACCTACCTATCTATCTATCTATCTATCTATCTATCTATCTATCTATCTATCTATCTATCATCTATCTATCTATCTATCTGCCTGCCCCCTCTATCTATCATCTATCTATCTATCTATCTATCTATCTATCTATCTATCTATCTATCTATCTATCTATCTATCTATCTATCTATCTATCTATCCATCCATCCATCCATCCATCCATCCATCCATCCATCCATCCATCCATCCATCCATCCATCCATCCATCCAGGGGCTCTTCCTGATTTTTTTGAGTGTGTTTTGTATTTTTTTTTCTTTTGCTTTCATTGTACACCATCTGAATTTTTGGGGAATCGGAGAGCCTATAAATTGTATGAATCCATAAATGAATAAAACCAGTAATTACCTAGATTATCTACGTTGGGGAAACAACAAAACCAAAAGTGTCAAAAACGTAATGAAAAACAGGATCCCAACCGATCTTCTTCAGCCAGGCTGGGTCTTCAAGGCGCTGCATAAGCAGAAGAGAATTACATAGAAGCATCCATACGTGAGTGTGAACTTTATGAATTCAAACACAATATGGGTTATCTATAGATTTAGGGTTGAGACTGCCAGTGTTGGGGGTCGGGTGGGGTTTTCTCCTTGGTGGTTCCTTGAGTACTGTTTTCCACCTGTTTGTCTGGTGTTAATCCCTGCTTATCTAGGTGGAGATATTAGTGGTCTGATGAAGTTGACTAGTTGGCTAATGAAATTTCTGCACAAAGACAAGCCACCTCCAGGAGTACTGAGGTTTAATCCTGAGTACAGTTTAATCCTGAGCTATGGGGATTGTCTTCTACCGAAGACAGGAAACTACTCAGTGCCTCTTTCCTTCCTTCA
Source organism: Bothrops alternatus (assembly GCA_034064705.1). Lineage (NCBI taxonomy): Eukaryota > Metazoa > Chordata > Lepidosauria > Squamata > Viperidae > Bothrops > Bothrops alternatus. Next base: position 12,025 of record JARGCV010000585.1, read on the forward strand.
CACCCACATCAATCATCCATATCATCATCATCATCATCACCATCATCATCATCATTTTATTTTGTCTCATCAACTTGTATTTATCATTCGGTGGGTCAAAAGCCAAAGTATGATTCTCAAAACGCACCCTGAATTCAGCATTTGTTAATGGGAAGCCTTTCTAGTTCATTTCAGCAGGGCTTAGTAATAAACCTACAATGTTGGCTTTATAGGCAATCCTCCCAGAATGTGTCTATGGAGATTCTCAATCATCCAGGTCCTGGTTATCCCAAAGGTGCTTTTTCACAAGGAAACTGGACTTTCTTGTTTTTCTTTCTCATCCAAGAAGCTTCTTCAGCTCTGATTGGATGGTGGAGAATGGGAGGATTTATATTTATATATATACAGCCCTCCAGTGTTGGGATTCAGCCGGTTTGCACCACTTTGGCAGAACCGGTAGCTAATCTTTTGTTGCCCAGACCCAGAATGGACTTCCACACAGAGAACCGGTTGTTCACATATTTGAATCCCATCACTGCAGCCCTCTCTCAACAGATGGGGAGGGATATGACATCCTTTATCCCCAGTCTACAACACTGTCCTCTCAGCAGTTCCAAGAAGGCTCCACACCCATTTGCGTTACTCAGGTGACCCTGAAAACACAGCTAAGCCTCCAGGTAGCATTAACAACTTGTTAAAAAGAATGAAAACGAACAGCTGTCTGCAGGAGTATAATTTTTTCGATTCCCCACCACTGCAGCCCATCACTGCAGCCCTCTCTCAACAGAGAGGGAGGGATACGACATTGTCTGTCTCCAGTCTACAACACTGTCCTCTCAGCAGTTCCAAGAAGGCTCCACACCCATTTGCACTACTCAGGTGACCCTGAGGATACAAGTAAACCTCCCAAGGGCCTCAATGACTCTCTCCGGAGACTACAAGTAGTCCAGAATGCGGCCGCGCGAGCTGTCTTGGGTCTCCCAAGACATGCTCATATCACTCCAGCTCTTCACGAGCTGCACTGGCTACCTGTTGGTCTCCGAACACAATTCAAAGTGTTGGTTATGACCTATAAAGCCCTTTATGGCAATGGACCAGGATACTTGCGGGACCGTCTTCTGCCTCATAAATCCCAGCGACCGGTTAGGGCACATAGGGTTGGCCTCCTATGAGTCCCATCTGTTAGACAATGTCATCTGGCGGGGCCTAGGGCAAGGGCCTTCTCCGTTGCTGCCCCAGCCCTCTGGAACCAGCTTCCCTCAGAGGTTGGTACTGCTCCCTCCCTCCTAGCTTTCCGAAAACTGCTGAAGACGCATCTATGCCGACAGGCTTGGGGCGTATGAGCTGTACTCTGCCCCTGGGCCCTAGGAGTGTCCCTCCATCAGTGTCTGTGGGCTGATTGTGTTTGTATGTGGTGTGAATGAAATTAATTTTTAAATTTTTATTACATTATTGTATTGTTGTTGTGAGCCGCCCTGGGTCTTCGGAGAAGGGCGGCATATAAATTTGATTAAACTTGAAACTTGAAACTAAAACAGGGTTCTTTGGCTCTTTTTATGACTGGCTGAGGAATTCTGAAGTCCACAAATCATAAAAGGGCCACGTTTGAAGACCCCTACTCTAAAAGAATGCAAACGACCAGCTGTCTGCAAGGAGTATAAATCCTTCCATTTCCCCCATCCTCCAGTCAGAGCTGAAGAAGCTTCTGGGATGAGAAGCGAAACGTCTTCAAAGCAAAAACAAGAAAGTCCAGTTGCTTTGTGAAGAAAAAAAAAAAACACCTTTGGGACTCCCAGGATGTGATGCATTGCAAAACCTATAGGCTGAAAAAAAAAAAGATGCTTCAGTTGTTAGGTGTTTCACTTTGCATCCAGAAACTCGGAATCATTAAAAATATTCTGTCCCAATCTCCCAAGAATTGTGGGGATTTGTCAGGATCGTCATTGTCATGGTTATCATCATGGCAAATTAAACATTCGAACACCATAATCCTTTTAGACATACTCCCCCACCCCTCCCATGGTTAATCAACTGGAACACCGTGACATAAATAACCCTGTCATGTTCTAAATATCCCGGGACAAGATAACCTAAAAACCTGGGATTAAGAAGAAGGCAACTGAACGTAATATCAGTAGGAAAGCAGAGTAAATAAATCATTTCCCCAGATTCTGTGAACAAAGTCATTCTGCTCCCTGGCTTCCCCAGTATAATACTTTACACAATTTGCTGCAATTGTTTGACTCTGTAGGTAGAGGTATTTCTTCATGTGACAATGCATACCTTTTATTTGCTTCTTTCACAAAAACAACAACAACAACAACAAACCAACCCCAAAAGTCCATGGACTGTATTTGTAATCTTGTCAGTTGTACTAGCAATTCATTGGAGATATACTGGATTTATCACAATTGCCGCTTGCTGTAGCATTCGGCTTATTTCTATCACTCTGAGTTCTGTAGCTTCACCAGGGGCCATCTGAAATATTTATCAGATTGAGAAGCTCAGCAGGGAGGAGAGCTCCAGAAGGCTGATCTAAAGGGATGCTTGTCATGCAATCGTTTGCTCAGGAATTCCTTGGAAAACACTTATTATTTTGCTTGGTACATGTGTCGAAGTAGTTTACAGCACAGGTGTTAAAAATACTCTGACAATACGATGCCTCTTAGCATAATTAAAATGGAGATAGTGAGGAAACCAAAATAAAATAAAATAAAATAAAATAAAATAAAATAAAATAAAATAAAATAAAATAAAATAAAATAAAATAAAATAAAATAAAATAAAATAAAATAAAATAAAATAAAATAAAATATATAATATAATATAATATAATATAATATAATATAATATAATATAATATAATATAATATAATATAATATAATATAATATAATATAATATAATATAATATAATATAATATAATATAATATAATATAATATAATATAATATAATATAATATAATATAATATAATATCATATCATATCATATCATATCATATCATATCATATCATATCATATCATATCATAACATATCATATCATAACATAACATAACATAACATAACATAACATAACATAACATAACATAACATAACATAACATAACATAACATAACATAACATAACATAACATAACATAACATAACATAACATAACAATAAACAAAACAAAACAATAAATAACGTAACAAAACAAAACATGAAAAGAAAAGGAAACAAAACAAAACAAAACAAAACAAAACACACTAAGAGAGAAACTTGGAACTAAGCTTAGAACTAGAACTAAGGAGAAACTTCCTGACAGTTAGAACAATTAACCAGTGGAACCACCTGCCTCCAGATGCTGTGGATGCTCCAACACTGGAAGTTTTTAAGAAGAGACTGGACAGCCATCTGTCTGAAATGGTATAGGGTTACCTGCCTGAGCAGGGGGTTGGGACTAGATGACCTCCAAGGTCCCTTCCAACTCTATTATTATTATTATTATTATTATTATTATTATTATTATTACTACTACTACTACTACTACTACTACTGCTACTATTGAGAATTTTCCTTGTTGAACACTTTTTGGGTGTATCTTATAGATTTTTTACTACTAATCATGAAAATAGCCTGTAATTTAACCTATCACATACCATTTTATAGCATTCTTCTGTTTTTACACAATGGCAATGTACATCTTTCTGTATCTGTTGGCTATGCTTCACACAGGAAAGAAACATATGAAAACATGGAACTGTTGCTGAAGCACATCTGGTGCACCAAATACAACTGAAATACCTGTAGAGATTTAAAGGTAGGTGGAATACAGCCTGGATATACCAAGCAGTGTTATTACCCATGTGAATGGGAGAGTTGCGCAAGACAATTGAAGTAACAGAACAGAATAACAGAATTTAGATGGACCTTGGAGGTCTTCTAGTTTAACATCAAGCAGAAGACTTGGCTGTCCAGTCTCTTCTTAAACCCCACTCAAGAAGGACAGACAAAGGACTGTCCAGTCTCTTCTTAAAAGTCTCCAGTGATGGAGCACCCATAATTTTTGAAGGCAAGTTATTCCACTGATGATTGTTCTCCCCTGCAGGAAACTTCTCCTTAGTTCTAGGTTGCTTCTCTCCTTGGTTAGTTTCCATCTGTTGCTTCTTGTCCTGCCTTCAAGTGCTTTGGAGAATAGCTTGACTCTATCTTCTTTGTGTCAGAAAAGTGAGTATGTTATAAATACCTTGAAACACTATCACCATGACCCAACTAGTTCCAAATTTTGACCAGGTATCATTACCCTTTCATCAGAAAAGTTTATAGACTTCTACTTGGATGTGGTCTTCTCCCCCACCCACAGCCTCATATCTTTTGAGGTCCAACACAATCTAATTAAATTCCATTCTGTTTCTCGACTCAACTCCCCAAGTCTTATGTGTCATTTTCCAAAAGCAGAGTGAAGATTTATTGACACATTCACATCCTATCTAAGCAATCCAGGAATGAGACCAGAAAAATAATGGATGCAGATTGAAATGAATCTTGCAGCTGACAAACATAATGGATGCAGAATTAAAATGAACTGTAGAGTAGCCAAGAGGGCTTATTTTAGACCTTGGAGTAAGAAAAGAAAAACACCTAAGTACAAAGTTGATCATCTCATATCAATTTTATCTCTGCTATGCTCTTTGATCAATAGAGGGAGACTATCATATTTTAATATCTACCCAACCATTAACTCTTCTGGACTATTTCTGCTTTAATGTTTATTTTAAAACAAGTGCAGGAAAATGCATATAATAGAACCTATAATAATAGGTTCTGTTGAGGATCCCTTACTCTGATACGTCCATGGGGACTTAAAAAGATTTTCACAGTGGTAATTGGAAATTCCCACTGCTGTGATCCCTTCTTTGTTCATATTTAGGAGAAAGGTCAAAACCATGTTAATCCAGCAGCAAATCCCATCTTTAGTCGGTTTTGGTGCCCCTTGTAGATTTAATTTTAACTTTTATCTGTTTCAGCTTTATATATTGGGTTTTAACTTTTAATACTGGTTGTGTTGTTCACCACCCAGAATTCTAGTTTATTGGGGCAGTGTATAAACATGGTAAACAAGGAATAAAGCATTCATTTATTTGTAGTGGATAACTTCATCTTCTCTGGAATAAGCTTGCTGCATGCTTCCTGTTTCTTTTCTGCAGATGTTCCCCAATATATGTTTTTTTTGTTGTTGTTGTTTAAAAAAACACTATGAAGTCAATTTGACATATGTAAACCATCAGGGAGGTGATCTTTCTTCAGTTTATCAAAACTCACTATCACAGTCCTTCACACCTTTGGTAAAGTCGTCTAAAATGTAACCTCTAAAATGTCACTAATTGTTACCTGGATACTGGAAAAGCATGTGTGGATCTCATCACTGAATGCACATCAGGCAAAAATTCAGAGAAAGCTATCTAAATTAGAATAGTAGAATAGAATAGAGCTGGAAGGGACCTTGGAGGTCTTCTAGTCCAGCCCCCTGCTCAAGCAGGAGAACCTATACCATCTCAGAGGAGTCATTGTCCAGTCTCTTCTTGAAAATTTCCAGTGATGGAGCGCTCATGATTTATGGAAGCAAGCTGTTCCACTGGTTGATTGTCCTCATTGCCAGGAAGTTTCTCCTTAATTCCAGGTTGCTTCTCTCTTTGACCAGTTTCCATCCATTGTTTCTCATCCTTCCCTTTGGTTCTCTGGTGAACAACCTGACCCCCCCTCTGCCTTGTGGCAGCCCCTCAGATACTGGAACACTGCTATCATGTCTCCCCTATTTCTTCTTTTACACTAGCCAAACCCAAGTTCCACAGCCATTCTTCATACGTTTTGATCTCCAGGCCTTTGATTATCTTAGTTGCTCTTGTCTGAATTTTTTCCAAATTCTATGGAGATGTTCTCGCCCACCCTATCCATTGGCCAGCTAAAAAAGCTCACCCAAATGTTTAAGTGTGCAATTGCCTGGCTATTCTTTAGAAAGGAAACAATGTTGAGATTTTAGAAAGAATGCAGAGAATTGCAACAAAGACGATAAGGGGACTGGAGACTAAAATGAACGGTTGTGGGAGCTAGGTATGTCTAGACCAGGGGTAGGCCACCTTGGCTCTTTTATGACTCGTGGACTTCAACTCCCAGAATTCCTGAGCCAGCCATGCTGAGGGGAAAGAGAGAGGTTTCCAAACTGAGCCATGCTGGCTCAGGAATTCTGGGAGTTGAAGTCATAAAAGAGTCAAGGTTGCCTATCCCTTGGGGTGACATGATAGCAGTCTTCCAATATTTGAGGGACTTTCAGAGATAAGAGAGAACCAATTTATTCTCCAAAGCACCTGAAGACAGGACAAGAAGTGATGGGTGGAAGCTTATCAAAGAGAGATCCAACCTACAACTAAGGAGAAATGTTGTGGCAGTGAGAACAATTAATCAGTGGAACTGCTTGTCTTCAGAAGTTGTGAGTGCTCCATTACTGGAGATTTTCAGGAAGATATTGGACAGCCATTTGTCCAGAATGGTACTATAGGGTGTCTTGCTTGAGTAGGGGACAGACTAGAAGACCTCCAAGGTCCCTTCCAACTCTTGTTATTCTGAAAAGTCCTCATAGCAGAAGAAGAGGGAGCTGAAATTCTGCAGCTGCTGGAACCAACATGTTTCCCTGGGAAAGAATATTTAAGAGTTTAGCCTGTGTTGGCAACCACTGTGCAAACATTATTTCATATGATTAAGAATAGAATCTGTTCTGACACTTTGCCATATGCTTACGTTTGCTGCCACAATTCACTTCCTTGTGTCGTCTGGAAGACTTTTTGGTGGCAACCAAAGCAGCAGCAGTTTGGCATATTGAGGCGTATTCTCAACACGCTGCAGAAAGGAAGGTGTTTGTTGTGTTCCTCCAAATGATGCCTAATTGGTATCTGTAGAGCAGCTTACAGTCCTACAGATTCTGTACACCTGCTGGATATCTGCAAGTGGGATTCAAATATGGGAACAACCGATTCTCTGTGTGGATGTCGCTTCCAGAAGTCCATTCTGGGCCTGGGCAACAAAAAATTAGCTATCAGTTCTGCCAAACTGGTGCAAACCGGCTGAATCCCACCACTGAAGTAACCCAACCAAGAACAAATTGTCACAAGCCACATCCAACTGGATTGAGTCTTTATATTAAAAGCTGTCTTTATCAAACTGTAGCACCAGAGAGCTTTTATCTGCCTTGTTCACAACTGATTTCTTTTTTTTATAATTCTAATTTGTGACACAGAGGGACCAGGACATATATTAGAAATAAATGGTACACCAAAGCTTGTTGACTCATCCATGTTTAACTTGTGGACTGTTGATGCTCACCTCAGCCCGTTCTCAAGCTTTCAACAGATTGCATTTGTTTACCAAATAAGTAAATTTAAAAAAAAAATGTATAACCAGGTAGGAATCGTTCATTTTCAAGATGAGGGGCTGCTTCTGCAATGCACGCATGGAGAAATGACCCAATGAACCAGATTCAAAAACTTTTGGGAAAATATAACTGCCTAGAGAACACAGTTATTAAATAGATGATGCGGAACCCTGAGCAGTTGGTGCCAAAATTTGTATTTTCTGATTAGTTGGCAAATTGGACTCTTTCCTTCTCTCTCCTTCCAGTTCTCTCATTTTAAAATCCTTCATATAAATGTATGTGTTATTTGTTTGCCACTTTGATTTGTTGATCAAAATGGCCCTTGCAGGCTGTTGGGAACCAAATGTTGTTTTGACTCCACAGTGTGGTTTTCTGTTCTGGGACCTCATGTGTTACTCAAGGTATTAATTATACATTATATTATTCAGGATAACATTGTTTCTCAGGATCGAGAGGCTTTGGGGGGGAGGCTGGATGGAGAAAAACAGGCTCAGACTTAATCCCAGCAAGACCAAATGACTGTGGGGTTTAAGCAGTGGTGGGATTCAAATATGTGAACAACCGGTTCTCTATGTGGATGCTGCTTCTGGAAGTCCATTCTGGGCCTGGGTGTTAAAAAATTAACTACTGGTTCTGCTGAACTGGTGCGAACAGGCTGAATCCCACCACTCCCCCTAGTGCTCATGCAAGTGAGGCCCCAAGCACCTATAATGCTCACGTGAGTGAGGCCCTGAGCACGTGCAATGCTTGCGTGAGTGGGGATGTGCACCAGCCAGCCACTCACATGGCCCAGTTGCAAATAGGACACAGAATGGTAGTGGGCTGTGGCCCACAGTTTGGGGACCCATTTTAGTCCAACCCCTGCAGAAGCAGGAGACCCTACACAATTTCAGACAAGTGATAGTCTAATCTCTTCTTTAAAAACCTAGTGATGAACCACTCACAGCTTCTGGAGGCAGGTTGTTCCACTGGGTTAGTTGTTCTAACTGTCAGGAAATTCCTCCTTAGTTCTAGGTTGCTTCTCTCCTTGATCAGTTTCCATCCGTTGCTTCTTGTCCTGCCTTCAGGTGCTTTGGAGAATAGGTTGACCCAGTCTCAGTCCCCTCCCACTGGATTTTCCAGACAGTCCTCACCCACGTGGACTTTACTAAGAAAGTCCAAACTTGCTTAGTCTATAAAAGTTTGACAATGTGCTTCTTAATATTGACACAATAAATGTAATGTAAAAGAAGGAGAAGAGAGGAAGGAATGCAGTGGAAGAAAAAAAAAAAGCAAGCATTGAATGACTAAGTCCTGTTTCCCAGTCAAGTGGTCTTCTATTGCCATGAAGTTTTTCCTATCGGATGAGCACTCCTAGTTTTACAGCAAATATACAGTGCAGGAATCTACTATTTTCCAGAGCTTCATGCCCCTAAAACACTCTGACTTCATGCCAATGGTTCTTTCCAGCAAGAAGAGGTTAAATCCTACAGCAGGTGATGGATGACAGCTGCTCCTGAGCCCTGTCAAAAGTGAAAACAACATTTGGTTTCTGAACTGCTAATCTGGAAGAAGAGAACTAATTTCCTTAATCATTAAAAAGGTGATTTAAGGTTAACTTTCTGGTGTGCTGATTTTGTTGCATTGCATTAAATTTAATTATTGGCTTTGCAACTCAGTAAGTAAAGCATCCGTCTGTAAACAGCTTTGTTGCTTAGAATAGTAATTATAGAAAAGAACATCAAAGTTCATTAACCCAGGAAGGCAGCTGGGCCATCAGCTTTTACAATGAAAGCAAAAGGAAAAAAAATGCAGTTGCAAGAGTAGTTTGCAGTTGACAAAGGAAGTCATGGAAACCCCAACAAGCTTCTTGATTTTTTTGTATTTCCAGGACTGATTCATGCCAGAATCAGTAGATCAGAATGAGGAGTAGAGGATGCAACAACCAGCTTCAGTCATGCTGAGGCTCTAATGAGGTCATTCTCAGTCTCTGACAAGAAATATGGCTTATCTGCTAAACAAACAAACAAGCAGCTCTTCTAGAGCACCATAACTGGGAACACAGGACATTTCTTACAAGGATCCTGATGGAAAGAGAAATTAATGTCAACAGGGTTGACAGAGGGGTCTAGGGGTCTACAATCAAGATCTCGTGAAGTGTCAATACCACTTTACAATGCCTTGGTAAGGCCACACTTGGAATACTGCATCCAGTTTTGGTCACCACGATGTAAAAAAGATGCTGGGGCTCTAGAAAAAGTACAGAGAAGAGCAACACAGATGATTAGGAGATTGGAGGCTAAAACATATAAGGAACGGTTGCTGGAATTGGGCATGTCTAGTTTAACAAAGAGAAGAACGAGGGGGGACATGATAGCAGAGCTCCAATATCTCAGGGGCTGCCACAAAGAAGAGGGAGTCAAGCTATCCTCCAAAGTGCCTGAAGGCAGGACGAGAAGCAACGGATGGAAACTAATCAAGGAGAGAAGCAACCTAGAACTAAGGAGAAACTTCCTGACAGTCAGAACAATTAACCAGTGGAGCAACCTGCCTCCAGAAGCAGTGAATGCTCCAACACTGGAAGGTTTTAAGAAGAGACTGGACAGCCATTTGTCCAAAATGGTATAGGGTTTCCTGCCTGAGCAGGGGATTGGACTAGATGACCTCCAAGGTCCCTTCCAACTTTATTGTTATTGTTATTGTTGTTATTATTATTATTAATCTCACCCAGCCAACTCACCCCAGCTGACTTGTCTCAGTCATCTTGCCAACTCACTATGGGACAATTCAATGCAGGATAATTCAAGAGATGGACATGGTCTTGACTTGTTTCAGCTTTGAGCCTTCTCAGGCTAGAAGCCCTTGAGGATGGGATGAGCTGCAATTCTACTTGTCCCTCTCTTGAGTTATCCCATGTTGAATTGTCCCACGGCGAGTTGTCTTATGGTCAGTTAGCCATGGTGAGTTGGCTTTGGCGAGTTGGCCGGGATGAGTCAGATGGGGCAGGTTGTCCCACTCTATTGACATAGCACTACTTCTTGGGTTTCCCTCACCTATGTATAAAGAACATGTGTACACATGTGTGAATGTGTGCAGATATATGTCTACATCTCTGTAAAAATAATATGTGTGCATGGATATATTTTTCCTACCCTGCACACAGACTATTACATGATTATTTGAAAAGAAAGGACCATTTTGATCTTTCTGGTGATCAAGATGGCCTGTGGAAATAACTTTAAGTGCCTGGAGAAAGCTAGCCACTATAAATACTTGGTCATCCTTCAAGGTGATAGTTTCAAGAACACTGATGTCATGGAGGAGGTCAAAAATGAATACATCGTGAGAGTGAAGAAGATACTGAAGTCCAAACTCAATGGAGGAAATGCCATCACCATATTTAGTGATTGATGTGGATTTGATGTGGCTGAATAGCTGCTAAATGATTGGAAGGGTATGTGCTAGCAATCTCTCCTTTTGTCTGTTTTTTCTACCTCTATCGTCTCTGTGTCTGTCTCTATGTCCTTGTCTGTCTCTATGTCCTTGTCTATATCCATGTCATGTCTATGTCCATGTCTACGTCCATGGTGGAAGCACATTTTTGCTGGTCTGACAATTATTGCTTCTCAGCTTGCCAACAAACTTGGAGAGAAGGAAAGGGATCAGAATGAAGACTTCAAAAGATCAAGAAAGCAGACTGTGAGAACCAAGGACAATTTATCAGGTATCTGGCCAGACATAGAGACACTTTCTCATAACAATATTTTTCCTTGTGACCTGACCAAGAAGGAGGAGGGAGGATTTCATACTTTTACTATAGGGGATTGCGTGAGGTTTTGCCAGAGTTGGTTCTGTTTGCATGCGTGCCAAAATGGTGTACTCAATAAAGTTTCACATTAAGAGTTTGGAAAGCCTCGAAGGTGTTTACTTGGTTGAGTTCATCAGTCAGAACCTTGACAGTCCATGTACATCGGCATCTCCATCTCCATCTATCTCCATCTTTCTTTAGCTGCCCAATGATGTTGTTTCTTTTACTTATATGCCCCTTTCCCTACTTTTCTCTGGCACATGACAAAGTTGGAGCCAGAACGTTAGCTCAGGAATACAGTGCTTACAGAAAGCTAACTACATTCCTTGACTTGCCAATCTGCAGGTGTCTACTGCAATTTTTGTCAAAGCACTCAGGAAAATGTGTTTACCTGAGCAGATATTCAATAGGGCACCCTTTCCAAAGAGATTGCTTTTCCTCCTTCTTCACCTGGGGAAACAGGGAAAGGCTGGTGTAGGATGTAGCTTATTTTTATAGGCATAAAGCAATTTCTGGACAATAACTGTAATTAGTCTTGCCTTTGCTTTGACCTGATTAAACAAGGACAATGATGACACCACTCTTCCATGTGCTTAGACAGGCGGGCCTTTCATACAGTACAATATCTGTTGGCAGCTGAGTTAATTATAATGTAACTCAATGCATTTCCTTCAAGAGAAAAAATATTTAAAAGAATTAAAGAAAAAAGCTGTCAGGGTCTTTCTTGACATTATGAAGAAGCGTATCTACCATCTCAGAAATGTGTTAACATACCCTAATTTCTCTCTCTCTCTCCCCCTCCTCTGCTGCATTCCCTCCCTTCTTCAGATCCTAGGAGACATACACATCACACTGGCCAACACTGACAAATATCCATACATCTGTTTTCAGTGCATCTTCTCTTGATGAATGTGAGAAAGATGCAGAAGCTGATGGCAATGCTCATCAGAGATGCCTCTAATAGTGCTAAATTAATGGGGTTGGGATACACAAATCACTGAAATGGCAACAAAGCCTTTGATCTATTTCTTCTCCTCCTTCTCCCTCTTCCCTGCATTATGTGTACAAAACAGCCATATTTAGGTAATTGATGTCATTGCAAATCTCTACATGCAGCACTATATCTTATCTTTTTGGAGGGAGTTCATTTAAAAAAAATGCATGCTTGTTTTAAAATTAAAATCTGAGGGAGACGGGGTGATTAAGAAGTATGAAATATAAATAAATAGTGTTAAGCCTTACTGGATCCAGTTTTAATTCCAGCACACCATAAAAAGCTAATTATTATATAATTTCCACAGCAGATGGCAATACCCAAAAAAGCTTGTTCATGCTTAAAAGCTAAGCAGGGTCAGTCTTGGTTAGTAACTGGATGAGAGAGTGTTAGAAATACCTGGGCTGCAGGCTACAATGTGAAGTTGAAAAGCAGTTTGGAAGGAGGTAGTTCCAAATCTGGATTTGTGACTGATATCACTAGGGTCAACAGAGGAAACTTTAGATTGATGTTGTAATTGCCTTTATTGTGTGCATGTATCCCCATTCTTCAGCCACCATTTTAATGTTCTACAAAGTGATATGTGAGTGACTTCTTTCCCATCTGGTTACATTTTAATTCAAACCAGACTGTATCGTAACTTTCTCAAAATAGCTATCCCTCTGGCCACTTGCATGGGATGTTCAGAGTTGGAATATGTCAAGGTAATGATTTAGAAGCTAACCAGCTTGTACAATGTGAGATGAATGATGCAATGTTAGGAATGACTCAGCAGGAGTCTGTATCCCTTTAAGAGCTTGAGTATAAAAGGGAAGCCCTTTCTGGAGTCTTTCTCTCTTGTCCATTTCCTGCTATAACTGCTGTGTGTTGGATCTTGCTGAATTATCACCACGTGTATGTATCTTGTTTCTAGTGTATATTTGTAGATAGTGTAATATAAAGCAACATTTAAATACAAACCACTGTTTACTGTATTTACTCCTGGGTTACCTCAGCGCAGTAAAACTGTGCATGCTCTGACAAAATAGAAATATCATGGCTAGATTAAGCTTCACAAGAAGATATAGGCTCATAAGAAGCTTTCTTCAATAAAATTAGTTTTCGTGTTGGTCCTAAACTAGCCAATCCAGAGTGAGGTATAAGACTTGTGGAGTGTGACCACTTATCCACCCCACAGTAGATGTTTACCAGATGGAACCAACATATCCCAGATAAGTCAACGAGACTCAACACATCTAGTTTGGCCTTGGTCCTGTATATCTATCTCCAGAGCAATAAAATTAAATAGTCATTGACTGAGATTGATGGCCTTAGAAATTGAACCAATAGATAAATATCCAAAAGCTAAAGAAGCTTCTTGGATGAGACGTGAGATGTCTTCCAAGAAAAACAAGGAAGTCCAATGGCCTCTTGAAAAAGTACTGTTGGGACAAATATCCAAATGTTTAGTTTCTTAGCAATTCAGAGGTTAATGTCAAAGTATATATCCATAACAGCTATCATCATACTGTATGATGAATGGTTGAGGGAGCTAGAATCTAGCCCAGTGGTGGGATTCAGCCAGTTCGCACCAGTTTGGCAGGACTGGTAGCTAATTTTTTGTTGCCCAGGCCCAGAATGGACTTCTGGAAGCAGCACCTACACAGAGAACCGGTTGTTCACATATTTGAATCCCATCACTCCTCCCTCCCTCCCTCCCTTCCTCCCTTCCTCCTTCCCTCCCTCCCTCCCTCCCTCCTCCCTCCCTCCCTCCCTCCCTCCCTTCCTCCCTTCCTTCCTTCCTTCCTTCCTTCCTTCCTTCCTTCCTTCCTTCCTTCCTTCCTTCCTGTGGTGGGATTCAGCCAGTTTGCACCGCTTCGGCAGAACCGGTAGCTAATTTTTTGTTGCCCAGGCCCAGAATGGACTTCCAGAAGCAGCATCCACACAGAGAACCGGTTGTTCACGTATTTGAATCCCATCACTCCTCCCTCCCTCCCTCCCTCCCTTCCTCCCTTCCTCCTTCCCTCCCTCCCTCCCTCCCTCCCTCCTCCTCCCTCCCTCCCTCCCTCCCTCCCTCCCTTCCTTCCTTCCTTCCTTCCTTCCTTCCTTCCTTCCTTCCTTCCTTCCTTCCTTCCTTCCTTCCTGTGGTGGGATTCAGCCAGTTTGCATCGCTTCGGCAGAACCGGTAGCTAATTTTTTGTTGCCCAGGCCCAGAATGGACTTCCAGAAGCGGCATCCACACAGAGAACCTGTTGTTCACCTATTTGAATCCCACCACTGATCTAGCCTTACCAAAGAGATCAAAGACATGATAACTGTCTTCTAGTTTCCAAGGGGCTGTCACAGACAAGAAGGGATTGACTTATTCTCCAAAGCACCAGAGGTCAGGACAGGAAATAATAGATTTATTTATTTATTTATTTGTTTGTTTCGGTTTCTAGGCCGCCCTATTCCGAAAACTCAGGGCGGCTTACAACATAATCAGTAGCATATAGAAATCAAATACATTATAAAACCCCTAAATTAAAACCAATCATCCGAAACAAACTCACAACAAACATACACTGGCTAGGGGCAAGATGTCAACTGCCCCAGGCCTGCCGGCAAAGGTGTGTCTTTAACAGTTTACGAAAGGCAGAGAGGGTGGGGGCAATACGGACCTCTGGGGGGAGTTGATTCCAGAGGGCCGGGGCCGCAACAGAGAAGGCTCTTCCCCTAGGCCCCGCCAGGCGACACTGTCTGGCTGACGGGACCTGGAGAAGGCCGACTCTGTGGGCCCTAACCAGTCACTGGGTTTCATGTGGCAGCAGACAGTCCCGTAAGTAACCTGGTCCGATGCCATGTAGGGCTTTAAAGATGGAAGCTTGTTAAAGAAAGATCCAGCCTAGGAGCAAGGAGAAATTTTTTGACAGCGAGAACAATTAATCAATGGAATAGCGTGCTTCCTGGGAGTTATGGAGTGCTCCATCACTGCACGTTTTCAAAAATAGACTGGACAACTACTTGACAGAGATGGCATAACATCTCCTGCTTGAGCAGAAGTCTGATTCTACCTTCTATAGCAGGGGTTCTCAACCTTGGCAACTTTAAGACTTGTGGACTTCAACTCCCAGAATTCCTCAGCCAGCAAAGCTGGCTGAGGAATTCTGGGAGTTGAAGTCCACAAGTCTTAATGTTGCCAAGGTTGAGAACCCCTGTTCTATAGTGATCCAAAAGGAATGTAGAGTTGACGTTAAGGTGACCCCCATGAAAGGTATATTATAACAAATCACTCCTATTTTAAAATAAATTATTGAGGCAGGGGAAAAACGCTTTAGTTTTCCTTTCAGATAATTGGAGAATGAATTATTTTTCGTTTCATTTTTCTCCCATTTGCTGATGAATAATATAAGAAGGCTAAAGACTAATAAGTGTATAAGTGGTGTGCTCTTTTTTTTCTCTCCTCGCTTGACAATCTAATGAGAAACAGAGCTGAGTCGATGCTTAATTCATCCCTTATTAGAAACTTGTGACCTGCTCCAGTCATCAAATGGAAAAGTACGATTTTTGGGGGGGTGGGGAGTGTTCAGTTAACCCAGATAAGAGCAATAACCTTGAAAGATACTTGTAGCAGGAGATAAGAAAAAGGAAAAAAGAATTTGGCCTATGCCAGAAAATCAAGTGGATGGATGGCTCTTGGTCAGTCATTACTGTCTATTTCAGCTTAATTAAAAATAAAGTCCTAAATACAGTGAAAATGTTTTTAAAAATGTAAATTTACAGAATAATAGAGTTGGAAGGGACTTTGGAGGTCTTCTAGCCTAACTCCTTGCTCATGCAGGAGATCCTACACCACTTCAGACAAGTGCCTGCCCTATCTCTTCTTAAAGACCAGTGAGGGAGGCAAGCTGTTCCATTGGTTGATTGCTCTCACCCATTAGGAATTTTACCCTTAGTTGTAAGTTGTTCTCTCCTTGATTAGTTTCCATCCATTGTTTCTTGTCTTGCCTTCTGGTGCTTTGGAGCATAGGTTGATGCCCTCATGATAACAGTTTTCCAATATCTCAGTGGTTTCCACAAAGAAAGCTGTTCTCCAAAGCATCTGAAGGCAGGACAACAAGCAACGGATGAAAACTAACCAAAGAGAGAAGCAACCTAAGGAGAAATTTCCTAACAGAACAATTAAACAGTGGAACAACCTGCCTCCAGAAGCTGTAAATGCTCCAACAATGGAAGTTTTTGAGAAGAGACTGGACAACCATTTGTCTGAAGTGGTATAGGGGGTTGAACTAGAAGACCTCCAAGGTCCCTTCCAACTCTATTATTATTAGTGTTATTGTTATGATAGATAGACAGACAGATAGATAGATAGATAGATAGATAGATAGATAGATAGATAGATAGATAGATAGATAGATAGGTAGGTAGGTAGGTAGGTAGGTAAGTAGGTAGGTAGGTAGGTAGGTAGGTAGATAGATAGATAGATAGATAGATAGATAGATAGATAGATAGATAGGTAGGTAGGTAGGTAGGTAGGTAGGTAGGTAGGTAGGTAGGTAAGTAGGTAGGTAGGTAGGTAGGTAGATAGATAGATAGATAGATAGATAGATAGATAGGTAGGTAGGTAGGTAAGTAGGTAGGTAGGTAAGTAGGTAGGTAGGTAGGTAGGTAAGTAGGTAGGTAGATAGGTAGGTAGGTAGGTAGATAGATAGATAGATAGATAGATAGATAGATAGATAGATAGATAGATAGATAGATAGATAGGTAGGTAGGTAAGTAGGTAGGTAGGTAGGTAGGTAAGTAGGTAGATAGATAGGTAGGTAGGTAGGTAGATAGATAGATAGATAGGTAGGTAGGTAGGTAGGTAGGTAGGTAGGTAGGTAGGTAGGTAGGTAGGTAGATAGATAGATAGATAGATAGATAGGTAGGTAGGTAGGTAGGTAGGTAGGTAAGTAGGTAGGTAGGTAGGTAGATAAGTAGGTAGATAGGTAGGTAGGTAGGTAGATAGATAGATAGATAGATAGATAGATAGATAGATAGATAGATAGATAGATAGATAGATAGATAGATAGGTAGGTAGGTAGGTAGGTAAGTAGGTAGGTAGGTAGGTAGGTAAGTAGGTAGATAGATAGGTAGGTAGGTAGGTAGGTAGATAGATAGATAGGTAGGTAGGTAGGTAGGTAGGTAGGTAGGTAGGTAAGTAGGTAGGTAGGTAGGTAGGTAAGTAGGTAGATAGATAGGTAGGTAGGTAGGTAGGTAGGTAGGTAGATAGATAGATAGATAGATAGATAGATAGATAGATAGATAGATAGATAGATAGATAGATAGATAGATAGATAGATAGATAGATAGATAGATAGATAGATAGAAGGAGAAATTTACTGTCAGTGAGAACAATTAATCAGTGGAACAACCTGCCTCCAGAGGTTGTGAATGTTCCAAACACTGAAGGCTTTTAAGAAGTGATTGGACAAGATTTGTCTGAAATGGTATATGGTTTCCTGCCTGAGCAGGGGGTTGGACTAGACGACCTCCAAAGTCCCTTCCAACTGTTATTCTATTCTATGTTCTTCTTTGTGGCAGCCGCTCAAATATTGTAATGTAAGGTAAACATAGATAGCACAGACATAGATGGCATAAGTGGAAAAATGCTAAAGTAGGGGTGTAATTTGCCTATGAAGTATGACATCTGAATAGTTTAACTTTTGTGTGGAGATAGTTGGAAGAATATTACTGTTCCCCTGTACAAAGAGAAAGGTAATGCCATAATAAATGTAGAACTCCAGCGAGATTAGTTTGTTAAAAATGCCTGCGAAGAAACACAGAGTTGGAAATTGGTGCTGAAAGCAGTAAGAATAGTATGTGATGGAAGTCAAATGAAGGTTCAACAATGAACAAAAAATAGTACAATAATGCATGATGTTTCCTTGGTTGCTTAATGAATTCATGAGGTGAAGAAGACATGTTTGTGGTGATGCTAAAGGTATATTGTTTGGGGAATGAGGGCAGTGTGCACTTTTAATGCAAGCAATGCAATTTTGTTGGCTGAGAAACTCAGGGAGCTGCAGGGAATGTCACATATATTGTGCAATAAGGAGTATGCATCTGAAAAATAATGGATCAATGACCAGGATAATTGTGTCTGATAGAGGAAATGAGCTGAGTGATTCCAACGTATACATAAATGGTGAAAAATAGGAGTGAGTAAATGAATATGTGCGTTTTGGTTCAATGTTTCCTAAAGACAGGAAGATGGATGGGAAGCGCTTAAGACATGCAAATACTGCTAGAAAGTTAGGAGTATGTGATCTGTGTAAAGGAGTCAGTACTTGGCAAGAAACAAAAAATAGTTCGATGCATCTGCATGAATTGTTATGAATCTTGCATTATCCAAAGAAACTTAAAAGAAAGTGAAATGCAGCCAGAAAGTGATATTTAAGAAATACAACAGGTGGAACCAGAAGCTATGGGATCCAGACAGAATGAATATGAACTATGTGGGCCAAACAGGAAGAAACCTATCAACCAGACTGCACAAGCACTTTTTGGCTGTCAAAAGACATGACCCACTATCCTTCATGTCCATCCACAAAGACTCAGAAGAACACAAATTTGATCTAACCCAGATCACAGTTGTAACCCAGGCAAAATCAAAGAGAGAATTCCTCGAAATCTGGTTTTCCACCAATAAGGCAATAAACAGACACATTGACATCAACCCAATCTACCAACAACCAAGAACGAAAGAACCCCACCCTAGAGCAACAAAAACCATAGCCTTCCACAAAAAATCGGACCTCGTCTCAACAAGGACAGCTACCCAAACAACCCAAAACCAGACCATTACTCAGAAGCAACCAAACGAACATCATTTGCATACACACAGACGATACTTAAACACCAAAGACTATGGCCCAGCAACAACAAGATTACGTGAAGTGTTAATACCACTTACAATGCCTTGGTAAGGCCACATTTGGAATACTGCATCCAGTTTTTACGATGTAAAAAAGATGTTGAGACTCTAGAAAGAGTTCAGAGAAGAGCAACAAAGATGATCAGGGGACTGGAGGCTAAAGCATATAAGGAACGGTTGCTGGAATTGGGTATGTCTAGTCTAATGAAGATAAGGACGAGGAGGGACATGATAGCAGTGTTCCAATATCTCAGGGGCTGACACAAAGAAGAAGGAGTCAAGCTATTCTCCAAAGCGCCTGAAGGCAGGACAAGAAGCCACGGATGGAAACTAACCAAGGAGAGAAGCAACCTGGAAATAAGGAGAAATTTGCTGACAGTGAGAACAATTAATCAGTGGAACAACCTGTCTCCAGAAGCTGTGAATGCTCCAACACTGGCAGTTTTTAAGAAGAGACTGGACAGCCATTTGTCTGAAATTAGTATACAGTTTCCTGCCTGAGCAGGGGGTTGGACTAGATGACCTCCAGGTCCCTTCCAAATAATAATAATAATAATAATTATTATTATTATTATTATTATTATTATTATTATTATTATTATTATTATTATTATTATTATTATACAACAAACAGCCAATCAAACAGCCTGAAACCAGACCATTGTCCAGTAACATCCAGACAAACAACATCCACACCAATTTGCATCAATCAAAAAGGTATTTAAAGGCCAGTGCTCTGACAGACGAGCCCAATTCAAAGCTCACTGAAGATGTTCTCCTCAAATGGAGATGAAATGTTTGCAATCAATTTGCCAAGCTTGGAGATCAAAGCAAGAGCCCAGAATCAATATGAATTAAAAACCAGTGTAGAACACTGGGTAATGGGATGCACCAATAATAGAGAATGATCCAATTGTAAAACAAATTTATAATAGAAGAGTGAATGGATCAAGCGGAAGGAGACGATTGAAAAACGTTGTAGCTGGATTGAGATGAGGTGATCCTCAAAAGAGATTGGAAAATTGCTTGTCTGAAATAGTATAGGATCTGCTGCTTGAGCAGAGGGCTGGACTACAAGACTCCCCATGGTTTCTTCTAACTCTTTTATTCTATTATTCAGAGATACTGTAGGTGTGGATTTTAAACAACAAAAATAATGTATATAATGTGTGTCTCTGTGAGTCTCTCTCTCTCTCTCTATGTTACTGAGAGATAATGGTGATCAGAATTTTCCACCTGATATATTTTTCCCAAAACATTTTGTTATTTCTGTATCTGGTTATCTGCTCTTAGTCATGCTTCAAAATTATTATTTGCTACACTGCCTTTTTACTTTTGGTTTGGTGATCTTGAAAATTTAACAAACTATTATTGATGATAATGGTGGCGGAATAAATTAGATATGGCAAGATGCCTTTAAAAAAACAAAACAAAAACAAACCACAATCTCATTCCTCTAATACAGCGGTTCTCAGCCTGTGGGTCACGACCCCATTTTGGGTCGAACGACCATTTCACGGGGGTCGCCAAACAACGCAGTCTACCATTTTTTCCCCTTTTCCCATCGGCCGGCGCAGGGGGCAGCACCGCGCATGCACGGGGTAGCACCGCGCATGCGCGATGTGGGGTCGGGGTCGCAGCCTGAAAAAGGTTGAGAACCGCTGCTCTAATACTACTATCTTATACTTCTTACTCCTTTTCTACCTCATACATCCTGAAAGGGAATAATTTGATGGGTAGGAATATTTGTATGTAGCAATCTTGAGTGTGCAAAACCCAGAACTAAGGTGAAACTTCCTGACTGTGAGAAAGGTAAACTAGTGAAATGGCTTGCCTTCAGAAGTTGTGGGTGCTCCATCTCTTGAGACTTTAAAAAAGAGATTGGACAACCTTTTGTCTGAAAGGTCCCTTCCAAACTCTGTTATACTGAAAACATTGACCGTACCCAATTCAAAATCCATTTACTGCTACTATTGCATCATTTCCCAATGATTTATTCACTGTCTAGAAATCAGCTTCCCTATTCAAATGAAATAAACACGAAAGTGAAGTTTTTGCTCATCACAACCTAACACTTCAAATCTCCTCTTTCTACATCCCAAAGAAAAATGGGAATTAACAAACAAATTTTAAATGGTTTTGTCTTGATCTGCTAACCCTTTTCAATTTGGTCTGGTGAAGTCTTCCAAAGCCCTTGTACTTCTGTACTGTAGTATGATCGTGTAGGCCTGCTTTTGGAAAAAAAGAAAAGTCTATTAAATTAAAATTCAACTGGCTCCAAATGTAGCAGGGCCATATAATTGACCTGGGCCGATTCGAAGAAATATGACACTTCTTTGGTTTAATAACTAATCTTCTTCTTTGAAGAACTCGTATACACCTTGGAACACTAATATTTGAAAGGTTTCATTCTTACATGTATGTCTGGAATGGTGTCCATTGTCCAGCATAACCAATACGGAAGTCATAGTAAAATAAGAAATGTTTTCTTAAGGACAACTCTCAGATTTTGAAACACTTTATCCTGAAAGTCAAGTTTGCTTTCTGTTGTCCTTCTTCAGGAAAGCAAAGTCATGTTATTGGAACATAGTCTGGATATTTAAACCGATTAAGCACCATAACAACATTTCCCTTGAGTCATTTCATTCTATCTTACTTCAGGCCTATGTTTTAAATGTTACATTTTTAATGGCTGTCCAGCCAGTTAGAAATGAAGAAGCTTCTTGGATGAGAAGTGAAAGCTTTAAAAAACAACAATAAGGAAGTCCAGTTGTCTTTTGGAAAACAGCACCTATGGAACCAACCATGACCTGGATGATTGAGAATCTCCATAGACCAGGGGTCTTCAAATGTGACTTTTTTTATGACTTGTGGACTTCAACTCCCAGAATACCTCAGCCAGCGTGTCTGGCTGAGGAATTCTGGAAGTTGAAGTCCACAAGTCATAAAAGGGCCAAGTTTGAAGACCCCTGCCATAGACATCTGACTTCATGATTTTGCTTAATAACAACTGTCTGTGGAGATTCCCAATCATCCAGATCATGGTTGTCCCAAAGGTGCTTTTCAAAAGACAACTGGAATTGCTTCTTTTTTTCCCCCCTTGAAAACGTTTCACTTCTCATCCAAGAAGCTTCTTCAGTTTTGGATGAGAAGCAAAATGTTTTCGAGGGAAAAAAAATAGGAAAGTCCAGTTGTCTATGGAGACTTTCAGTCATACAGGTCATGACTGTCCCAAGGGTGCATTTTAAAAAGGCCACTGGAATTTGTTTTTCCTTGAAGATGAGATGCTTCTTTGGTTCAGATGAGAAGTGGATCAGATCTTCAAGGAAAAACAAAGTCCAGTTGGGACAACCATGACTTGGATGGTTGAGAATGTTTTTAGTGGTGTTTAACTTGCATTTGATGTTCATTTACACCAGGGGTCTTCAAACTTGGCCCTTTTATGACTTTTGGACTTCAACTCAGCCAGAATTCCTCAGCCAGTGTGCCTGGCTGAGGAATTCTGGGAGTTGAAGTCCACAAGTCATAAAAGGGCCATGTTTGAAGACGCCTGGCCTACATTATTCAAATAATCTTTCATTCTTGGCCACCTTAAACAGTGAGTAAATGACAGAGGAATGCATCCACAAGCACAAGACAGTTATCTCATATGGCTAAGCAGAAGTCAAGTGATCAGGTTGTGAATTTACGTGTAGTTCAAGGTGTCAATCAGTTTAGGTTAAACCTCTCCAACGTTTTAATCTTTTCTTCAGAATTAATGACTTCGATTCTAAAAGTTCAAGCAGTCAAAACTTGACCCTTTTCTGTTCAATTCCACTGGAATATTAGTGCAACTAACCTTGAGATATTTCACTATTACTATCAGGCAACTGCCATTCATTGTAGAATACGCAATTCCATTTTTTCATCAGAAATGTTATTAGCAAGTTGTTCCT
>JARGCV010000585.1:40000-65000 GCA_034064705.1 Bothrops alternatus
TTATTGAACCAGCATGTATCTTGCTTGGACTGAACTTCAGCCTGGTTTGTCTTATCTTTCATGATCTTTATACTCTAGGAAGAGACATCATCACCAGCAGAAACCAACCTGGCAACATACAACTGGATATCATCAGCATATTGATATCACAACCCCAATTGGTATGTGACCTCTCCTAATGGCTTCATGTAGTTATTAAGCAGTTTGAGCAGAACCAAGCCCTGAACTACTGCAGAGATGAGTCAATCTCTCCCCCGTGATCAACAGTATCAAAGACTGCCATGAATCCAATAAGTCCAGACAAGAACACTTCATCCCAGCCACGTCCTTACTAAATTATTCACCATAGTGACAAAAATGATTTCCATCTCATATTATGAAGTTATCTAGCTATAATATTGCACTTGGTGGTGGGGGGGACACAAATAATTCTAGGTCTTACAGATTCTTAATTTCCAGAATATATAAGCCTAAAGTTGAACTAAGTGTATGGCTCATATTGTCAACGCTGCTTACATCGAATGTTCTTGCTTTGACAACATATGGAGACGCAGCCATTTCCCTTTACTTTATGTTTAACTCTTGGAGTTAGAATTAGATGATACTGGGGGGAGGGAGAGGAATGTGTTTGGGAGTTGAGTTAGATAAAACAACAATGTATAATGGTGGGAACCAAGGTTCTTTGTAATAAGAGATGATAAGACATGGCGGGTTGTAGAACTGGTGGGAAAGCCAACATTTCAAACTAATTGGAGAATGTGATTTATGACTGTTAGGAGGAGGAGGGAATTGTGCTTTGATACTATGTGCTTAGGGGAGGGAAGGTCAGATTTTGGCTTGGACTATGTACATGCCAATGTGTTGCTACTCAAATAAAGATTCTTTAAGGTAAACAATGCCTCAAAGTTCTTTGAAGTGTTTCATCTGTCGGAACCATGACACATATACTAATCACAGAACAAATGCTGGACCCAAAGAACCAACCAAGAAACCCTATCAAAAGCTGGCAAAATCTAGCTTATGGTGAGTTTGAGGTGAAGATCAGGGAAGGGGAGGATCAATTTATTCTCCATAGCACGTGAGGGTAGAGTAGGACAACAAGCAATGGGTGGAAGCTCATCAGAGGGAAATTCAACCTGGAAATAAGGAGCAATTTCCCAAAGGTGAGAGCAATTAACCAAGAGAACAGCTTGCCTCTCAGGATTGTGGGTCCTCCATTGCTGCAGGTTTTTAAGAAAAGATTGGACAAGATTTGTCTGGGATGGTATAAGGTCTCTGGTCTTGAGAAGACTTCCAAGGTTTCTTCCTGCGTTATGATTCTATGAGTCTATAATTTTAAAGTCTATTCCATAGCTTTGTCATTGCCCTCTTGACCTTCAGAAATTGTGGGCACTCCATCACTGGAGGTTTTTAAGAAGAGACTAGACAGTCACTTATCTGAAATGGTATAGGTTCTCCTGCTTGAGCAGGGGGCTGGACTAGAAAACCTCCAAGGTCAAGACTCTACTCTACTCTACTCTACTCTACTCTACTCTACTCTACTCTACTCTACTCTACTCTACTCTACTCTACTCTACTCTACTCTACTCTATTATTCTGTTTTGTTCTGGTATGGTATGGTCTGGTCTGGTCTGATCCTGCTTCTGTTTTCAAGATCAGCCAGTATTGGCTAACATACACTTTCTACAACCTATTTCTGACATGCTAATATTCTGTGAATTCAGCAAAATTGGCCAAGATCCACCAGTAAACTATTGTCTACCTTTTGCTCCCCAGTGTTAAGCATTAAGATATTCGGTAGGGGCAGCACATTTCCTAAAATTAATTGTCTGCTACTGGTTTAATGGGGCAGAGGAAAATATTGTTTGGATGCCATACAACATTAACACTGCACTTTATTATATCACTGGTTAAAAAAAAGTCTACGAAAGGGAATAGATAAGATATTGCTCAGACAGAGTGGATCGAGAGACTCTCAAATCACTGGAAATTAAATCACTGAGAAACCTAATCATCTAGGAGAAAAAGAAAGAAAGTGAATTAACAGAATAACCAAGTGGAAGGGACCTTGTAGGTCATCTAGTCCAGGGGTAGGCAACCTTGGCTCTTTTATGACTGGTGGACTTCCACTCCCAGAATTCCGGAGGCAGCCATGCTGAGGGGAAAGGGAGAGGTTTCCAAGCTGAACCAGGCTGACTCAGGAATTCTGGGAGTTGAAGTCCACGAGTCATAAAAGAGCCAAGGTTGCCTACCCCTGCGCTGGTCCAACCCCCTGCTCAAGCAGGAAATCCTGTGCCATTCTGGACAAATGGTTGTCCAATCTCTTCTTAAAAACCTCCAGTGTTGGAGCACCAGGATACTTGCGGGACCGTCTTCTGCCTCATGAATCCCAGCGACCGGTTAGGGCGCCTAGGGTTGGCTTCCTACGAGTCCCGTCTGTCAGGCAATGTCATCTGGCAGGGCCTAGGGCAAGGGCCTTCTCCGTTGCTGCCCCAGCCCTCTGGAACCAGCTTCCCTCAGAGGTTTGTACTGCTTCCTCCCTCCTAGCTTTCCGGAAACTGCTGAAGACGCATCTATGCCGACAGGCCTGGGGTGTTTGAGCTGTGCTCTGCCCCTGGGCCCTAGGAAGGTCCCTCCATCAGCAACTGTCATATGATTGTGTTTGTATGTGGTGTGAATGAAATTAATTTTTAAATTTTTATTGTATTATTGTATTGTTGTTGTGAGCCGCCCTGGGTCTTCGGAGAAGGGCGGCATATAAATTCGATTAAACTTGAAACTTGAAACCCACAAAAGACGTTCCACTAACTAATTTTTTGTAACTGTCAGGAAATTTTTTCTTTGTTCTAGGTTGGTTTTCTCCTTGATTAGTTTCCATCCATTGCTTTTTTGTTCTTTCTTCAGGTGCTTTGGAGGATAGGTTGACCCCCTCTTCTTTGTGGCAGCCCCTCAAATATTGAAACACCACTATCATATCACCCCTACTCCTTCTCTTCATTAAACTAGACTTACCCAATTTCAGCAATGGTTCTTCATATATTTAAACCTCCAGTCCCCTAATCATCTTTGCTGCTCTTCTCTGCACTCTTTTCAGAGTCTCAACATCTTTTTTTATATATATTGTGGAGACCAAAACTGGACACAATATTTCAAGGGTAGTCTTACCAAGGCATTATAAAGTCATAATGAAACATCAAGTGCTCTTGATTCTATCCCTCGGTTAATGCAGCCTAGAATTGCACTGACTTTTGGGCAGCTGCAGCACATGGCTGGCTCATCATAAAACCAATGATTTAAGACATGAGTTTTGCTGAACAGGAATAAGCACCTCTCCTTGGGACATGCTCATTTCATGCACAGAACCGGTTTACCAGGCCAGGAAATGAGTATTTACATTTTTTTATTAAATTTTTGAGCAATGAAGGAATGCCCTATAAAATACATTTAAAATACTTTTTTTTTTAAAAAAAGGGAGAGAATATCTGACCTGCTTCCAAACTGATCATGCTAAAATTCTTAATCCTAACCCTTCTGTATCACTGTAGCCAGGGAATTTTAATCACCTTATATGAGATTTAGGTTTTTTTCCTGTTCTGTCCCAGCCTACATGAGTCCTTGTTATGTTCACAAGGAGAAACCCCTCTTCCAACAAGCAGGCAGGAAACCACAAGAAAAACCAACCCCTTTTATTATTCACAGACCTGAGTCAATGTCCAAGGCAAACAAACACAGTTCACAGAAACTTGATCCTCAACACGAATGGTTGCCTTTGGCAACCAGCACCTCTCACACCTTCCCTTTTATTATTCCGCCCAGGCATGGCTTCCTAGTGCCTTCTCCTTTGCCTTTGGAGCCACCCCATTGCATCCCTCTGTCCTACTTGCTTCTCTTGCCTGCGCTTTTGTGCATCCTGGATTTGTCCCAACTGTTCTTCATCACTGTCCAACTCAGGCTCCCAAGCACAGCTGTGTCTCAGCCTGAGTGCAAGTAGAGGGGCCATCAGACTGTAAGTCTTGGAGCTCCTCAGAGCCTTCCTCTGACTCTGATGTCTCTCCAGGCCCCCCTCTTCCTCCTCTGATTCCTCAGATTCAGCTGCCGGGTCCACTGGTTGGCGAGGAATCACAACATTTCCCTCTGAAGGAACGTGGCATCCTATCTCTGTAAGGTGAAATGCTATTCTTGGTTAGGAAGGGGAAAAAAACCCACCACCACATGCTTCTGTTCATCTGCTCATTTTGAGGAGAATAAAATCAAGAAGGAGCTTTCTTTCCAATCTTTTGAATTCCAGCACAACCAGCCCAAATGCATTAAGACAGCTCTTCTGTTTTCCACACCTCCACAGATTTTCCACACAGGAAAAAAAAAATCCAGAAGAAGTCATGGAAAACGAGGAGAAGATTGCAAGTGGGAACTCACTATGTCTGCAGCTGCTGTCAAATTCAGTGAATTTTGCAAGGTTGAATGCCCTAGAAAAGCTTCACCCAGAGACAAAATGAGCAAATATGAAGGATCATGTTATTGATTTGAAAAAAAATATCTAATGTCTGATTCAGCCAGAGAAACTTTGACCATGGATCAAGAGTTCTGCTTGCTTCAGAAAATATTGCTGGCTTTTACCTTTGGGTAAATCACATTTCCGTCATGGTGATTGATGAAAGAAAAAAAAAACCCAAACAGAGTAGGTGTGACTATAGTGTAACATCTGGCTGCATTGCTAAACCCTATGTAGGGTTCAGCATGATTGACAATCCTGTCCAGGACATTAGTATGTGGGAGACAAAGCATTTCTGATTCCTGCACTCCCTACTGATATTGAAAACACAAATGAATGAATGAATGAATGTCACCTTCAGTGGTGAGGAATTATTAGGCTCCTACAAAAATTAACAAACACTAGTACAGAGACTAATAGCAAGGAGTGCAACCTTCATAAAATCGTTCTACTGTTTTCCAAGGTCTTTATTTCTGAGTGACAGTGAGACATAGGTCACCCGTGCTTGGATGTATAGAGTGGACCAACCCAACGTAAAGGATTATGCAAGGCATATTGTTAATGAATAGCAAAAGCCTAAAATCATCCAGGTTTCCTTTTTGTTATAATATGTTGTGTGTTTTGTCAGCTCATTCCCTTGTGGTACTGAATGTGGAGTGACTATCTAAAGGCAGGACAAGAAGCAATGGATGGAAACTAATCAAGGAGAGATCCAACTTAGAACTAAGGAGAAATTTCCCGACAGTGAGAACAACGAATCAGTGATACAACTTGCTGGTCGAAGTTGTGGGTGCTCCATCACTGGAGGTTTTCAAGAAGAGATTGGACAGCCATTTGTCTGAAACGGTGGAGGGCTTACCTGGTTGAGCAGGAGGTTAAGAACATAAGAGGAGCCATGCTGAATCAGGCCAAAGCCCATCGAGTCCAGCATTCTGTGTCACACAGTGGCCCACCAATTGTACATGGGGATCTTGAGCAGAAAGAGAAGGCAAAACCCTCCCTTTCCCTTGACCCCCAACAAATGGTACTCAAGGGAATCCTGCCTGCCTCAACCAACATAGAGGTGGCACATGGACATCCATTTTAATAACCACTGATACACTTGGCATCCATGAATCTATCTAGCCCTGCCTTGAAGCTGTCAAGGCTGACAGCTGTCACGACCTCTTCTGGAAGTGAATTCCATAAACCAACGACCCTCTGGGTGAAGAAATATTTCCCTTTATTTGTCCTCACTTTCTTAGCTATGAGCTTTAGGGAGTGCCCCCTTGTCCTGGTATTGTGTGATAGAGAAAAGAATTTTTCTCTATCCACCTTTTCTATCCCATGCATGATTTTATACACTTCGGTCAAGTCACCCCTTAAACGCCGTCTTTCAAGGCTGAAGAGACCAAGGCGTTGCAATCTGGTTTCATAAGGGAGGCGCTCCATTTCCTTGATCATTCTTGTTGCCCTTTTTTGCACCTTTTCCAGTTCCATTATATCCTTCTTGAGGTGCGGTGACCAGAACTGTACACAGTACTCCAAGTGTGGTCTCACCATCAATTTGTACAGAGGCAATACAACACTTGCTGACTTATTTCCGGTTCCTAGGAACTAGAATACCTCCAGGGTCGCTTCCAGTTTGGTTATTCTGTTAATATTAGTGATCCAAGTTGAAGGAAAAGTGTAGAGTATGAAAGATTGGGATCAGTTGTCAGTTTAGCTAAGCCACAGGATGGCCACACTAAGAAACAAGCAAGGATGTATTTGTAAAAGATCAGATGGAGTGAAATAGCTGTATTTAGGGTGCAACTGGGAATAGGCAGAGCTGACAGATTACAAGGAGAAAAGTAGAGAGGCAAGGAAATCTGGAGTGAAGGCTGGCATTTGAGTGAAGGCCCAAGAATGAATGGGACCCATTCCAAGGTGTGAGGAATGAACGACATGCTCGAGGTGGGAAGCCAGACTACTGCGGGAACTGACAATGTGTTTCTTAGACCCTGTTTCTCCGTCTTCAACGATGGCTTACTTGGAAGCTGGTGATCACTCCCGTTCTCATGCAGGGTGCTGAACCTGATGGTTTTCAAAGTATTCGGGTCCTGTTTAAAGGCACAAAAGCAGAGAATACCGAGGTTTCCTTTGGACCTAGCTGGGATTTAGAACAATAAAGCGGTGATATTTGTGTTTATTTCCTTTTTTTTAACTGTTAGAACAGAAAGTCTCGCAGCTGAAGCTTCCTGCTAATATCAGTGGCTTTCATGTGTCATGTAATTTCCTCTTAGCCTCCCATTTTAAAAAGAGAAAGATTAAAAGATACCCCATATCTCAGAAACTAGATAATGGACTATGGTATTGAACTCTGGAATTTTACAGCCTCACTAAGCCAAGTTGATTGAGGAAGTCATATATATTTATTGCCCTACTGCTGCTTTTTCTGAAGCAGGAATAGAATAGAATAGAATAGAATAGAATAGAATAGAATAGAATAGAATAGAATAGAATAGAATAGAATAGAATGGAATGGAATGGAATGGAATGGAATGGAATGGAATGGAATGGAATGGAATGGAATGGAATAGGAATAGAATAGAGTAGAGTAGAGTAGAATAGAATAGAATAGAATAGAATAGAATAGAATAGAATAGAATAGAATAGAATAGAATAGAATAGAATAGAATAGAATAGAATAGAATAGAATAGAATAGAATAGAATAGAATAGAATAGAATAGAAGCTGTTTTGGATGACAAATAACTTCAGTGTGATTTCAGCAGGTGAAAAAATCTAGTTGACTTTCACTGAATTCACTAGCTAATATAGGTCAGGTTCTATTTATTCTTTTTTTTTAAAGTTTTTATTGAATACAAAGAAATAGAATAGAATAGTTCTATTTATTTTTGAAAATGACCTTCACAATATCCTAGAAGTATGTGGTAGATATGGAAACTGTCATCATATTATCTCCCCTACAAGAGAAAGATGATCTTAATAAAGATTGGCTTTGATTTGACTCAGAAGTTGAAATAATAATAATAACAGCTGGAGCACCACTTGAACACTATTGGCATTGACAAATTTGCGATCAGTCAATTGCAAAAGATGGCCTTACTAGGAACTGCTTCCATCCTGTGACGAGATCTGTAACACCATCAAACATCCACATCTGCCTATTCCAGGTCCTTGGGAAGGACTCGATAGGTAGACAAAAATGCCAAATGTGCGATGATCAATAATAACAATAACAACAACAACAATAATAATAATATTGGAAGGGATCTTGGAGGTCATCTAGTCCAACCCCCTGCTCAGGCAGGAAACCCTACACCATTTCAGACAAATGGCTGTCCAGTCTCTTCTTAAAAACTTCCAGTGTTGGAGCATTCACAACTTCTGGAGGCAGGCTGTTCCACTGATTAATTGTTCTTGGAATAATATCCTGGAATAGACCAAGACCAAATCATCCCCATGTTGTTGCCAAGAACAATGGCAACAATGGATGTGAGTGATGACGCAATCACCAGAATTAGAGTTCACAGGGACAAAAACTCCATCGTAATCTCTGCTGTCCATGAAACTTCAAGATGTAACACCACAGACAGAGCATTGATCTCCTTCTTGTCTGCTTGTTGAACTCAAAGCTTGTTGACAAGGTCAATTCCCATATTTACTTATCCATTAAAAGTATATTGTAATTTTGTCTTTATGAATTGGCTTTTACAGTACTATAATTTGCCTTATGAAGCACTTGAAGTAGCTCATATCAATTCCAAAGGTGCTTTTTCAAGAGGCAACTGGACTTTCTTTGTGTTTCTTTGAAGACGTTTCGCTTCTCATCCAAGAAGCTTCTTCAGCTCTGACTGGATGGTGGGGAATGGAAGGATTTATATTCCTTGCAGACCGCTGGTCCTTCGCATCCTTTCTGAGAGTCATTGAGGCCACTTGGAGGTTTATCTGTGTCCTTGGGGTCACCCTTAGTGGTGCAAATGTGTGTGGAGCCTTCTTGGCTGCAGGATGTTTTCTGCCCTGTGTCCCTACCACACACATTCGCACTGCTGAGATGACCCTGAGGACACAGATAAACCTCCAAATGGCCTCAACGACTCTCTAAAAGAAAGCAAATGACCAGCATGCCTGGCTGAGGAATTCTGGGAGCTAAAGTCCACAAGTCATAAAAGGGCCAAGTTTGAAGACCCCTGTCCTAATATATCTACAAGATATATTTCATTCTTTTTCTATAGGAGGCTTCCTTTGCTACACTTACGGGACCGTCTTCTGCCACATACTTCCCTATGACCAGTGAGAGCGCACAGGGTCAGCCTCCTCAGGGTCCCGTCAGCGAAACAATGTCGTCTGGAGGGTCCTAGGGGGAGGGCCTTCTTTGTTGTGGCGCCTGCCCTCTGGAACCAACTGCCCCCGGAAGTCTGCGTTTCTCCCACTCTCCCGGCCTTCCGAAAGAATCTTAAAACCTATCTTTGCCGGCAGGCCTGGGGATGATTGTGGATTGTTGTGTGAATGATGAATGTGTGTGGGGTTTTTATTTTTAAATATTTTTCCTTGGACTTAGATTGTGATTGTTGTTTTATATATATGTTGTAAGCCGCTCCGAGTCTTCGGAGAGGAGCGGCATATAAGTCCAAATAAAATAAATAAATAAAATAAATAAATGAGGGAAACAGTCAAGCTACATTAGAATTCAGATCTTTTACACACAAGGACATATGGGATGTAATCAATACTAGGAACATATGCTTGAGAGGCCGGGGAAGCAAAAGAAAAAAAAATCAACATATAAGGTGGGTGGATAGCATCAACGAGATTATGGGAAAGCTCTTGAGATATCTACAGATTATCCCCATGGGCAATTTGATAGGGAAGACATTTTTCTGTGCAGTTATCAGAGGTCAGGACTGATTCAAAGACACCCCCCCACAACTAACTAACTTCATATCATTGTACCTATTGTTTCCAAAGAATGAAGCTTTAAGTTTTTTATCCCATTCAGTAATTCAAGCAAAATGGGGACACAATTACTCAAGATGCATATGCAGAATTTCAATAAGACAAGGGGAGTAAAAAAAAGTATAATTAACTGAATTCTCTCTTGCCTTCTTCTTGTTGGAAAAGAAAGAAAAAAAGAAAATAGTCAATGAATTATTCACTATTGTTTTCACATCTTTCTTTTGTGTCTTAAACATTACATGGCATTCACATTGTTTCTGTAACTGGGCACGTGGCAGTATACGATGGATTGTATTTAATTCGGAGGATATTTTCCTGACACACACAGAGAAAGAACTAATAGTGAGCTCTGAAATCATTAAAATAAATATTTGAGATTTAAGTAGTAGCATAGAAAAAACCTATTTAACAATTGGCATGTCCTTAAGAGGCGGGCAACAGAAATGCTAGGTGTTTTAATTATTACTAATTAGCAGAATGCTCTTGACTTGTCCAGTCACTTGCAAAATATGTAACTTTTTGTCTCAAAGAATTTGATTCAAAGTTTTGTCATATTTACACCTGCAAGAGATCCAAAGTGAACACCATTATCTCATTTTTTTCTTTGTTTTTTTAGAATTGTGTGGCACAAAATATAGGCCCCAAGCCTATATGTAAATAAATGGAAATTAGCACAAACAAACAAATAAAATTAATG
Source organism: Bothrops alternatus (assembly GCA_034064705.1). Classification (NCBI taxonomy): domain Eukaryota; kingdom Metazoa; phylum Chordata; class Lepidosauria; order Squamata; family Viperidae; genus Bothrops; species Bothrops alternatus. The sequence goes on from JARGCV010000585.1 coordinate 50,130, forward strand.
TGTTCTCTTGGGAAAAAAACCATAGTCGCAAGATTTGTTTTTCTCGCCATGCACATGTATACATAACCTGAACTAGACTGTTGTTTCTCTGTGTCATATAATATCCCTATCCCTATCCCTATCCCTATCCCTATCCCTATCCCTATCCCTATCCCTATCCCTATCCCTATCCCTATCCCTATCCCTATCCCTATCCCTATCCCTATCCCTATCCCTATCCCTATCCCTATCCCTATCCCTACCCCTATCCCTATCCCTATCCCTACCCCTACCCCTACCCCTACCCTACCCCTACCCCTACCCCTACCCCTATCCCTATCCCTATCCCTATCCCTACCCCTACCCCTACCCCTACCCCTACCCCTACCCCTACCCCTACCCCTATCCCTACCCCTACCCCTACCCCTACCCCTACCCCTACCCCTACCCCTATCCCTACCCCTACCCCTACCCCTACCCCTACCCCTATCCCTATCCCTACCCCTACCCCTACCCCTACCCCTACCCCTACCCCTACCCCTACCCCTACCCCTACCCCTACCCCTACCCCTATCCCTACCCCTACCCTTACCCTTACCCCTACCCCTACCCCTACCCCTACCCCTACCCCTACCCCTATCCCTATCCCTGTCCTGTCCTGTCCTGTCTTATCCTATCCTATCCTATCCTATCCTATCCTATCCTATCCTATCCTATCCTATCCTATCCTATCCTATCCTATCCTATCCTATCTTATCCTGGTCTGGTCTGGTCTATTCTCGTGCTTGTGAGAATGCAGCAATTCTAAACTGATGACATGCTTAATTCCACCCCTCCAGCTCTGCCTGCTTTTCTCCTACAATTGCATTCAACTTTAACTTGTGCCTGGTGAAACCAAAATTAATAGGGTTACCCTTCCCAAACTATATGTTTTCTGTTGTTGAAAATAACACAGCAAGATTTGCCTTAAAAGGCATTTAAAAAAAAAAAGTCCTTAGGAAGTACTAATTCACAAAATGGGCAGCCTTGTATAGTTGCTTTGAAAGCAGAGGGAATTGTTATTTTGGCCTCTGTGGAAGCTTCATAAGAACATAAGAACATAAGAAGAGCCATGCTGAATCAGGCCAAAGCCCATCGAGTCCAGCATTCTGTGTCACACAGTGGCCCACCAAATGTACATGGGGATCTTGAGCAGAAAGAGAAGGCAAAACCCTCCCTTTCCCTTGACCCCCAAACAAATGGTACTCAAGGGAATCCTGCCTGCCTCAACCAACATAGAGGCGGCACATGGACATCTGTTTTAATAACCACCAATACACTTTGCATCCATGAATCTATCTAGCCCTGCCTTGAAGCTGTCAAGGCTGACAGCTGTCACGACCCCTTCAGGAAGTGAATTCCATAAATCAACGACCCTCTGGGTGAAGAAATATTTCCCTTTATTTGTCCTCACCTTCTTAGCTATAAGCTTTAGGGAGTCCCCCTTGTCCTGGTATTGTGTGATAGAGAAAAGAATTTTTCTCTATCCACATTTTCTATCCCATGCATGATTTTATACACTTTGATCAAGTCACCCCTTAAACGCCGTCTTTCAAGGCTGAAGAGACCAAGGCGTTGCAATCTGGTTTCATAAGGGAGGCGCTCCATTTCCTTGATCATTCTTGTTGCCCTTTTTTGCAGCTTTTCCAGTTCCATTATATCCTTCTTTATTATATCCTTCTTCATGCGTCCTAGAGTCGTGGGTAACCCGATATCTCTAATCGTAATGAAAAATTGCTTGTGCCATCAGTTCAGTGAAGAAGCTGTGTTGGAAAACCGGTATGATCTTGTAGTTAGGATGTAGGATGGAAAACTGAACTATTCTCATCACAAAATTAACTGGATGATGTTTCGACGGCCATAATAATTCTCTGTGGAATCACCTTTTACTTAAAAAGGGACACATGAGAATTGTGGAATATATAGGTATGTTTGTTTTTAATTGTATCCTTTCTATTAAGAATGAGATGTTTGCTGAACATTTCTGTGCATTTTTTTAAAAAAAATACTATTTAAATATTTAAGCAGATTATATGTGTGTGTGTGTGTGTGTGTGTGTGTACTCTGTTACCCAGAGCCATTCTTCTAGACAAAAATATTTGAGTAACCTCATGTTAATAACTGAGGCATAAAGCAGTATCTTCCCTGCAGCCTCAAGAACAGTGAAATTAGATAGCCATTTTGAAAGCCATTCAACTTTTCCTTTGCCTGTTTAACCCCCCAAAAAGCAAATAGGTTGGTTGTCTTCCAGCTGTTCCAGATGTCATAGCTATCTGCCGAGAAATAAAAAAAAAAAGCTCTTGCTGACATGTTAGGAAGGCCTTTGAATGAACTTGATGCCTTCCATTCATTGTGTCATGCCGATATTTTAATTAAAGCCTTGAACGTGTAGCCTCTGGATTATATTTCCACAATGGCAATATTAGGAACACTGGGTCAAAGTTATTAAAGGAAAGGGTCATTAAATAAATTTCAGAAAGTTCAAAGACAACAGGGTAGGAGATGACCAGGTTGAGCCCGAGGGAGGGGTCAAACGCACCATAAGTCACCAATCCATGTGCATATCTCAGCAATCATGGGGAGATATTGGCAACAGTCATTTAAGAGAGTGATAAGGGAGATAAAATGCACTCATAATCATTCCAAACATTAGTCCAAATAATGTTGGAGAAAAAAAGAAAGTAAATGTCCTTGCTTCCAGCAAGTCAGAAGAGAGAGAGAGAGAGAGAGAGAGAGAGAGAGAGAGAGAGAGAGAGAGAGAGAGAGAGAGAGAGAGAGAGAGAGAGAGAGAGAGAGTAAACCTAGTTTTCTTGCATGTTAGATCCCACTCCCCACTTTGGCAAAGCAATCTTTCTTAAAAGTACTTTCTGACAGGAGACATAACAGAAAAAAATGGCCATCAGCAACGACTGCCAGACAGAGAATATGGAGCTGCTTTGAGGTGTCCTCTGGAGATATGAATTTTGAGTGAACAAATCCTTTTACACTGGCCTTCAAAAAAAGACAGTGTTTACATTTCTTGTCACTCAATAGGCTTCAGTTAACTCCTCTGCCGTTTCCTAATATGCTGCAGTACAGCAAAGAACCTTGGTTGAAAATACTGGCATTCAAATCTCTCTCCAGCCTTATACTTCTTAGGTGGCCTTAAACTCAGAATGACCTTCATTTTTTTCCCTATTCACGCTATTTTCTTCTCCAATAATATCGATTTGCCTTACAGAGTTTGGGTGAACGTTATCTGAAGTTTTATAACATATAGATCTGGATCGATACAACACTTCCGATAATTCTGTGGCACTTCGTGAAAGATGGCCCTACTATGCTAGGGCAACATTTCCACATCAGCGGTCCATCTGATTAAATGTGACCTTGGGCAGCATGCAAAACAAAACCCCGGTTAAAAACAAACATAAACCACCATTAAGAACAATTAGTCATAAATATAAACCAATATTTCTTTTTTGAAACTACTTAAGGTAGATTTATTTAAGTCAAAGTAAGAAGCTGTGGTGGCACAGTGGTTGGAATGCAGTATTGCAGGCTGACTCTGCTGACTGCCAGCAGTTCGATTCTCACTGGCTCAAGACTTCCGTTCTTCCGAAGTCGGGAAAATGAGGACCCAGATTGTTGGGGACAATATGCTGACTCTGTAAATTACTTAGAGAGGGCTGTAAAGCACTGTGAAGCGGTAGATAAGTCTAAGTGCTATTGTTATATAAGAGCCATAGTGGCACAATGGTTAGAATGCAGTATCGCAGGCTAACTCTGCCCACAGCCAGCAGTTCAATCCTGATGGGGCTCAAGGTTGACTTAGGTTTCCATCCTTCCGAGGTCGATAAAATGAGGACCCGGATTGTTGGGGGGCAAGATGCTGACTCTGTAAACCTCTTAGAGAGGGCTGTGAAGCACCGTGAAGTAGTATATAAGTTTAAGTGCTATTGCTAGTGCTATTACACTTCGATGGGAGACGGAGAGGCTGACGAAATATTCCTTGCAATATCAGGAGACAGAAGAAGACTGATGCCAAACTTCAGTTGAACTAATCCAGGCATCATATAACAGAAACTGAATCATCTGTTTACTGCAATTATGCATGTCGGGGATTTTATCCATCCTTAAATACAAGCAGTTGTGCAAAGTGCTTCCAGAGGTTGCTCCAACGGTGGAAGTTTTTAAGAAGAGATTGGACAACCATTTGTCTGACATGGTATCAGGTTTCCTGCCTAAACATGGGGTTGGACTAGAAGACCTCCAAGGTCCCTTCCAACTGTTCTATTCTATTCTATTCTATTCTATTCTATTCTATTCTATTCTATTCTATTCTATTCTATTCTATATCCAATATCTATTCCATTCCATTCCATTCCATTCTATTCTGTTCTGTTCTGTTCTATTCTATTCTATTCTTTTTCCAATATCTATTCTATTCTATTCTATTCTATTCTATTCTATTCTATTCTATTCTATTCTATTCTATTCTATTCTATTCTATTCTATTCTATTCTATTCTATTCTATTCTATATCCAATATCTATTCTATTCTATATCCAATATCTATTCTATTCTATTCTATTCTATTCTGTTCTGTTCTGTTCTGTTCTGTTCTGTTCTGTTCTGTTCTGTTCTGTTCTGTTCTGTTCTGTTCTGTTCTGTTCTGTTCTATTCTATTCATTCCTTTACAGATTTTTTTTCAAGTCTCTCGCAACCAACGTGTAAAGCCAATTATGAATTTAGGGTGTAACTAATGTCAATGAATGAATGATGTGATGAGGTCGGAATCAAAGCCATAATCAAGTCTTCTGCTGTACCTTAAGCATGTTGTTTCAGCAAGTAAAAGCATGTGATGTTTGATACCATTATGCATTTCCTCTTCCTAGCTTAAGTTCCAATGTCCTGCGAACTGGTGGAGCAGAGGAAAAGAAATTTTGCTTGGGATTTTTCTTCTCAGACGCTTGACATTTGAATTTCCTTTTAGTGGAAGTTCCTCACCTCTTTCCCAGAGTCACATCGGATGACATTCCATGGGCTCCAGAATAAAATGCTCTCTCTCTCACCCACGCTGACTCATACTGTAAATATGAACTAAAATACTAACAAGACAGCATCGAACAGGGTTAAAAGTACCACACTGATCACTTAAATGTATTATGTATTATTGGCTGTATTTTATGTTATTTTCAGTATTGTACCCTGCCCAGACTCGCTTTCTATGAGATGGGTGGCACTGTCAATTTGATAAATAAATAAATAATAAATAAATAAATAATAAAAGTATACAGTAGTGTATTAGTTATGCTTGAGTAGGGGGTTTATTTATTTATTTTATTTTGTTTGGACTTATATGCCGCTCCTCTCCGAAGACCTGGAGTGGCTTACAACATATATAAAACAATATTCACATCTAAGTCCAAATTAAAAGAACATTAAAAATAAAAACCAACACACATTCATCATTCACACAACAATCCACAATCATCCCCAGGCCTGCCGGCAAAGATAGGTCTTAAGATTCTTTCGGAATGCCGGGAGAGTGGGAGAAGCGCGGACCTCAGGGGGCAGTTGGTTCCAGAGGGTGGGCGCCACAACAGAGAAGGCCCTCCCCCTAGGACCCGCCAGACAACATTGTTTCACTGACGGGACCCGGAGGAGGCCGACCCTGTGCACTCTCATCGGTTGAAGGGAAGTATGTGGCAGAAGACGGTCCCGTAAGTATCCTGGTCCAATGCCATGAAGGGCTTTATAGGTAATAACCAACACTTTGAATTGCGCTTGGAGACCAATAGGCAACCGATAGGGTTGGATTAGAAGACCTTCAAGATCCCTTCCAACTCTGTTACTCTCTTTTCTATATCAGGGGGGTCTTCAAACGTGGCCCTTTTATGACTTCTGGACTTCAACTCCCAGAATTCTTCAGCCAGGCATGCCTGGTGGAAGTCCACAAGTCATAAAAGGGCCACGTTTGAAGACCCTTGCTCTATATGTTCTGTCTTAGTGTTGCAATAATGAAAAGGAAACACAGGGAACACAGGTGCGGGCTTTTGCAAACCTTGGAATTTTTCTTTGCAAGAAGATGCCAGATATCATGGTCAGATGAAAAGACTTTAAAAGCTTGGCAGAACGCCATCATCTTTTGAAGGATCCCAGCCAAAACCAGTGGAATATTTCTGTCTGGCAGTACAACATGGCAGAATCCCAAGCAACTGTCAGCCCCAACAGGAATGCTGGTATGAGTTGTCCATATAGCACATATGAATATCTATGACAGAACGGGGGGGGGGGGGAATAACTCACTGAAGCATTAGATTTTATATGTACTTCTAAATCAGGCAGCCTGAACAGAAGTGAAGATGATATAACAGTGTGGTCTTCTAATCACCCTACAAAGGAAGAAAAATAACTCAGGGGCTGCCCCAAAGAAGAGGGAGTCAAGCTGTTCTCCAAAGCACCTGAAGGCAGGACAAGAAGCAACGGATGGAAACTGATCAAGGAGAGAAGCAGCCTTGAACTAAGGAGAAACTTCCTGACAGTTAGAACAATTAACCAGTGGAACAACCTGCCTCCAGAAGCGGTGAATGCTCCAACACTGGAAGTTTTTAAGAAGAGATTGGACAGCCATTTGTTTGAAATGGTAGAGGGCTTCCTGCTTGAGCAGGGGGTTGGATTAGATGACCTCCAAGTTACCTTCAATTTTTTTTATTATTGTTGTTGTTGTTAATCATTGCAAAGTCAGCCAGATGTTGAGACTGGATTTGGCATTTTTGTCTACCTATCGAGTCCTTCCCAAGGACCTGGGATAGGCAGATGTGGATGTTTGATGGTATTACAGATATCGTCACAGGATGGAAGCAGTTCCTAGTAAGGCCGCCTTTTGCAATTAATTAATGGCAAATTTGTCATTATTATTATTGTTGTTGTTGTTGTGTTATTGGTATTGTATTATTGTTGGTATTGGTATTGTTATTATTGCTGTTGTTGTTTTTGTTGTTGTTGTTATTATTAGTAGTACTACTACTCTTTGGACCTATCAAAAATAAATGATTGTTATTATTATTGCTGTTGTTTTTGTTGTTGTTGTTATTATTAGTAGTACTACTACTCTTTGGACCTATCAAAAATAAATGAAAACAGACTGCTGGTGATGCCCAGACCTCATTCTTTGCTTAATAGTAAAGATAGAAAGGAATTGATGGGAGAGTTAAAATGATCTGAGACTTGTCAATTATCTAGGCAGCAGTTATTTAAAAGGAATCTAAAAGAAAGATGAAAGGCAAAGAAAGTCCACCTCCTTAAACGTTCTCCTCAATTACAAGGACAATTTCAAATGAAAGTCTAGCAGAGTGATTTTAGTTATAGGAAACTATCCTTTAAGGCCAACGCTACAGATGAATCCGGTATTAAATTAGGACTGCTTTAAAGAATATTAGTGGTCATTTTTTTAAAAAAAAATACATGACATGAACAAATGTTAGCAACCCATAAACACAGTTTTGGAAGAGGGCTTTGATTTGTAGATGTTGCCATCTATTTTGACTGCTTCAGGGTTGGTGGGTTTTTGTTTTTGTTTTGCTTTTTAAAAAAAATAGTTTCTCTCTGGTTTTAATTTGAACTGCTTATTTTTATTGTTACGTAATTGTAATTGAGTTGCGGGAAGTTCATTGCTATGACTGAAATTTGTCAAGGATCTCTCAACCGCAGTGAGAAAACAAAAAAAAAATCAATGTATGAAACAACAGAATAAATAAATATATTCCATTAAAGCAAATTGATCCATGACATACATAGATAGAGAATGCATACCAAATGACCCCAGACAAAGATCCAGTTTGACAGGCAGTTTAAAGGCAAATCGATGGAAACTCCAAATTGAATTGGGCCTAGACTGAAATCTGGGGTAAATAGATTCAAATACCTCTGAATTAACTCCTTGATTCAGAAGGTCTGAATGGACTTCACAACTTGAAATGTATCGGTGATTCAAACGAGATGGAACCAATCTGCCCATCCCTGGGATGTAGGATATATTAAAGTGGCTTGTGAAAGGAACTTCGCTTTGAGGGAATGGAGATGGAATCATTCTCACCATAAAAGACATCAAAGAGCAAAACCCTCTTTATGCTCACTTTGTCGATAGAAATGCTTCGTTTGGTCCCATTACATTCCCCAAATCCTAATTCCTACCTGTATACAAGGGGGGGGAGAATACAAGGGGAGGGGAAGAGAGGGGAGAAAGGAATGGGAATGGATGACAGGAAGTGAAGTGAAGTGAAATGAAGTGAGGTGAGATGAGGTGAGGTGAGGTGAGAGGAGAGGAGAGGAGAGGAGGAGAGGAGAGGAGAGGAGAGGAAAGGAAAGGAAAGGAAAGGAAAGGAAAGGAAAGGAAAGGAAAGGAGAGGAAAGGAGAGGAGAGGAGAGGAGAGGGGAATGGAATGGAATGGAATGGAAGAGAGGAGAGGAGAGGAGGAGAGAGGAGAGGAGGAGAGGAGAATGGAATGGAATGTAGGAGAGGAGAGGAGAGGAGGTGAGGTGAGGTGAGGTGAGAGGAGAGGAGAGGATAGGATAGGAGAGGAGAGGAGGTGAGAGGAGAGGAGAGGAGAGGAGAATGGAATGGAATGTAAGAAAGGAGAGGAGAGGAGAATGGAATGGAATGTAGGAGAGGAGAGGAGAGGAGAAGAGAAGGGAGGGGAGAGGAGAGGAGAGGAGCAGGGAGGGGAGAGGAGAGGAGAGGGGAGGGGAGGGGAGGGGAGAGGAGAGGAGAGGAGAGGGGAGAGGAGAGGAGAGGAGAGGAGAGGAGAGGAGAGGAGAGGAGAGGAGAGGAGAGGAGAGGAGAGGAGAGGAGAGGAGAGGAGAGAAGAATAGAATGGAATGGAATGGAATGGAATGGAATGGAATGGAATGGAATGGAATGGAATGGAATGGAAGAGAGGAGAGGAGAGGAGAATGGAATGGAATGGAATGTAGGAGAGGAGAGGAGAGGAGAGGAGAGGAGAGGAGAGGAGAGGAGAGGAGAGGAGAGGAGAGGAGAGGAGAGGAGAGGAGAAGGGAGGAGAGGGAAGGGGAAGGAGAGGAGAGGAGAGAAGAGGAAGAGGGGAAGGAGAGGAGATGAAGGGGAGGAGAGGAGAGGAGGAGAGGGAAGACTCAACAACTATAGAGAAATTAAACATGAGTTATTTAAAGTATAGAAGAGTCTGTTAAAATATTAATAGAAGTATGTCAACAAATATAGTTTCAAACAGTCTACAGACTGGAAAATGTTATATGTACTGTGCCTATAGTGAAGGCACAATGCATTGCAACAGACTGCACTTACCATAAATTGTATTATAATGACACAATGTCTAGGTCAATAGAGGAGCAGTATCTTCTTAGCAGTCTATTAAGAAGAATTGAGTGCTCTTCCATTGGTTTTTCTGCTGCAAGAAGAAAAGCTTGACCTTAATCATACATTATAGCAAGCCCAAAGAACCTTCAAGTCAGGGGCACCAAATCAGATGATGGTGTTTTGCAAGACTAGAAACCCCCAAAGGTGAAGTAGTCTGGGTTTGTTACTTCAGTAGAAAATGATATCCATTGTAACACACCAGTTGTCTTATCCGGACAGCTGCAGGCATTCTTCCAACAAATATTTAGATTTCTTTTTCCCAGTAAAGAAATTTATTTAGTCCCTTTATATACGCATGCATACAAACGTACAATAAAGTATATACAACTGCAAGTGATTTGCAAAGGAGTTGCAATTGTCTACGAACTTCAATAGCTACAAAGCCTTTTCTCTCTTAAATTAGCTTACTCAAAAAAGGGGGGGCGACAGAAATCCATTATTATTATTATTATTATTATTATTATTATTATTATTATTATTATTATTATTATTATTATTTTCTCTGAAAGACTTGGTTTTGGCATTGATCCAAATGTGGTGCTTCACAGATGCTCAGAGATCCCATTTTTTTTATAAAAATTTTTTTTATTGAAACAATCAACATTAAACATAAGATCATATTAAGAAGCAATCATCATAGAACCTGAAATACAACACTAAGTATTAGTCTTTGTTGTTGTGAGCCGCCCTGGGTCTTAGGAGAAGGGTGGCATATAAATTTGATTAAACTGATTAAACTTAAACTTCTCAGTCTGTAGTATACAGCCAGCTGCAACAGATACTATTTGGAACGTGGTTTTCTTTAGCTGATTTGAGGAATCTAATAAAAGTAAAACAGCTCTAGCACATCTCAAATTTACGCACCTCATCTAGATTCTACTTTCTTTAGCTTCTGTTCCTTTCTGTGCCTGCCCTAAATTACAGGGGATTACAGGAGGAACAGATCAGACATTCAGCCCCTGATCATCAGCAGAGACTGTGTGGAGCGGGTGGCAAGCTTTAGGTTTCTGGGCGTTACCATAAAGGAGGACCCGACCTGGAGTGCTCATGTTATAGCATTGGTTAAGAAGGCCCAGCAGAGATCATATTTCCTGAGATTTCTCAGGAAACGACAACTGAATGAAAAACTGCTGGTGACCTTCTACCGTTGCTCCATAGAGCATCCTAACCTATTGCATTTGTGTGTGGTTTGCTTGCTGCACAGTGGCAGATAGGAAAGTGCTCCAGTGGGTCATTACTATCACCCAGAGGATTATTGGCTGCCTTCTCCTCCCCCACCCCACCCCGACGAACTGTACAGTTCCTGCTGTCTTAGGAAAGCTCAAAATATTCTTAAAGATTCATCTCCTCCCGGACATCATTCATTTTTTTTTTGAACTATTACCATCTGGCAGACGGTACAGGATAATAAAAACAAAGACAAATAGGCTGAAAAATAGTTTTTATCCCAGAGTTGTAACCAAATAAAATGCCACAGTCTAGTGCAACGTTGAAATGCAATATTAGGGGCAGAGCAATGGTGAACAGAATGTGAAGGATGTGTTTATATAATGTATGTTCTTATTTGTGGTTTTTACTTCTGTGTAGTGTGCACTGTGGACAGCACTTAATTTTGTTGTGAGTTACACAATGACAATAAAGATATTCCATTCCACTCCACTCCACTCCACTCCATTCCATTCCATTCCATTCCATTCCATTCCATTCCATTCCATTCCATTATTATTTTCTCCAATATTTATTCTATTCTATTCTATTCTATTCTATTCTATTCTATTCTATTCTATTCTATTCTATTCTATTCTATTCTATTCTATTCTATTCTATTCTATTCTATTCTATCCTGCTCTATTCTATTGTATTCTATAGTTTTTTTTAAAACCAACAGTGAATTTCATGTACCAATAGATTGTGTCTGCTTATTTTATTGAAGCAATTGATTATATCCATGATGGATTTTTTTTTTAAAAAAAGACATGGGATTTAACGGGTGGGGGGTCAAAAAAGGAGCAACAGCCCCCCCATCCCTTTATGGATTGTCTCTTTTGCAATTTTAGTAATCCTTCATTAATTACAGGCAGTGCTTGCAATTAATCGTTCCCCAAATTTCTGTTGCAATCATGGAGATCCTGCGATAATGGTCATAAAGTGTGAAAAAAAATCCATAAATTACTTTTTTTCAGCGTGGTTGCAACTTTGAACAGCCGCTGAAGGAACTGTCATAAGTTGAGGACCACCTGTATTACGGGGAATCTCTAATGTCATGCCGGAGGTGCAGTGCATGGAGCTTAGCGAAAGAAATCACAAAACAAAACAAAACAACAAAACCCTCTCTGAGCAAACAAAAAAAAAGAAAGGGCAGATTTCCATATTTTTGACACCCGAGATCAGATCTATCGCAGGCTATTAACCAATTGAGTAATTTGGCGCTTTAGATTTCACGTGCCATTGATTCCATTTATCACCTCATTCGTTTGGCTCAGTTCATTTTGTGCATCTGAGGCTTCTGTCGAGTTTCCCCCCACGCCCCAACACCACCACCACCCGTGGGCTATGTAAAAGAAAGGAAAAAAAAAACGAGAAGGAAAAACAAACAAACCCTAAACTTCTTAATGGTGAAGTTTCCATTTCCAAGCCTTTTTGGAAAGGCTGTTCTAGAACAGAAGAGGTGGCCCATTTGACAGATGACCTGTCAGCAAAGCTAATCAGACTGACAGATTACTCTGAGCTAAAATATGAAAGCAATATTTTGAAATAAGGAAAGGGTGTCCTTTAAGATTAGAAAAATCTTTCATATCCTTCCCGCTAGGACTGCTCCCTTTCCCAACCGTAATAAGGAAGGATTATCTTTTAAGTAAAACTGCCCATCTTTGGCCAGGACAAGGAAAACCCAAACCAAACAAACATTGGCCTAATCTCTTAAAAAATATTTCACTCTAGAAAGCCATTTTTCCTTCCCTGGTTGCACCATTTGTATATTTTTTAACATCTGAATCGTTTTTTTTAATCGTTGCCTTAGCCAAAATTTGAACCACTTTGCTTTTTTTAAAGTGGAAGGTTTTGATTGGCAGTGCAGCCCCAACGCCTGTTTCCTTAGAGGTACTAAGTACCATAAATAATATGAAACTGAGATTTAGATCAGCGGTTCTCAACCTGTGGGTCGCGACCCCATTTGGGGTCGAACAACCATTTCATGGGGGTCGCCAAACACCGCAGTCCACCATTTTTTTTGGTCCGCCATTTTTTTCCCCTTTGCGATGCAGGCGTCGCGCCGCGCATGCGCGATGCGGGCCCACCATTTTTTTTGGTCGACCATTTTTTTTGGGGTCCGCCATTTTTTCCCCCTTTGCGATGCGGGCCATCGTGCCGTGCATGCGTGATGCGCCCGCCGTGCCGCGCATGCGCAATGTGCCCGTCATGCCGTGCATGTGCGATGCGCCCGTCGTGCCGCGCATGCGCAATGTGCCCATCGCGCCGTGCATGCGCGGTGTGCCCGTCACGCCGTGCATGCGCGATGCGGGCTGGGGTCGAGCCCCGGAAAAGGTTGAGAACCGCTGATTTAGATAATAAATGGAGAAAACATAGCCTCTGTTCTTGATATTTGCAGAGATGTTATGCTAAAGATAGCTTTTTTTCATTTCTAGTTGCGGTCTGAGTCTAACTGCTAATAATTGCCACTCTAGATTAACTAGCCAATTGGCAACCCACCCCTAAACCTTATTTTTTTTCCTCCTCTGGAATTTGGTAAAAAAAAAGGACTAAGACTGGAGCTCCTTATTTCTAGTACCACATCTTAACCATTATCTGAATCTTGCTTGCTCCCTTTCTCATTTTATCCTTGGCAAACACCTGCCTACTTTTCTGTTCACATTATTTAATGAATCAACATTCCAGACTTTCAGTCTGTTCTGTTAGTTGCTGGCAATTTTTGCAGTTTTCAAATAACATATTTTCCATTACAGTTTTTCAATAAAACTCCCCTGATCAGCTCTTTGATTTTAACTTAGATTACCTTTTACTTCCTGAGTAGCAGGAAGTAAAAGGATTTGTATTTCATTCATATCAATGGAATGGAATGGAGTGGAGTGGAGTGGACTGGACTGGACTGGAATGGAATGGAGCAGAACAGAAGAGTAGAGTCAGAAAGTCCTTGGAGATCTTCTAGTCCAACTCCCTGTTCAAACAGGAGACCTTATGCCATTTCAGACAAATGGTTATTATTCAAACTCTTCTTAAAAATCTCCAGTGATGGAGCACCCACAACTTTTGAAGACAAACAATTGCACCGATTAATTCTCACTGTCAGGAAATATCTCCTTAGTTCTATGTTGGCTCTCTCCTTCATTAGTTTCCATCCATTGCTTCTTGTCCTGCCTTTAGATGCCTTGGAGAATGGGTTGACCTCCCTCTTCTTTGTGGCAGCCCCTGAGATAATGGAATACCGTTATTGTGTCACCCCAGTCTTTGGCTTCATTAGACTAGACACACACAGTAATGCAACCATATGTTTTAGCCTCCAGTTTTCTAATCGTTTTCGTTGTTCTTCTCTGCACTCTTTCTAAAGTCTCAACATCTTTTTTTTTTGTATTGTGGTGACCAAAACTGGATGAAGTATTCCATTCATTGTACTAACAATGGAGGATTTTTCAAGTAATACTACAATGCATTACAGTAGCTTTTATGAAAGGTCTGAATTCCTGTCCAACTTTGCTGTTCATCCTTTACAACAAAATAATGATACATTTTCATTTTTTTTAAAAAAATTCACAATATTTTGAATTGCAAAAACATCAATTTTCAGCACCAGGTACATATTTCAATTTTTTTAATGGACCTTTTTGAATTTGGAATACTTCTGAAACAGTCAGAACAATGTTTCAGTGTCTGATAAGTTTATTATTTTAATGGGAGTGGGATCTTTTAAACTTTAAAGTTTTGCACATCAATACTAATAAAGTTTTTTTTTCCCATCAGAACTTGGAAATGGCTTCTGGCAACAGTTGAAGGCAGATGCTACCAATTTGGCAGCTGAATGAAAGATAATTGATTGAATCAAAAGAATTTGTGTATGGCATGATGGGCTTTGCAAACAATGCTACGCAGTATTCTGTGGAAACGGAATTTGGGATATTATTCAGTAGCTTTTGGTAATATATTATGGAGATGAGAAAGTAACCCTACGTAGCTAGACTTCTTGAATTTGTTCATTTCCCTAAGCAGATATTCAGTTTATTTTATTTATTTATTTTTTAAAAAGAATCTGTGTCAACATTCATGCATCGGATAGCATGGATATGTACATTTGGATTGCTATTTTAATCAAGATATTTCCTAATAAATGAGTTTTGGGAATTATGTTCACCGATATTCAAGTTCCTATGCAATTTTTTTTCTGAGATACATTCTGCATAAACGAGAAGGAACATAGAATAATACAGTTTGAAGGGACCTTGGAGGTCTTCCATTCCAATCCT
>JARGCV010000585.1:70000-127500 GCA_034064705.1 Bothrops alternatus
AGTTATTGAGGGGGTGGAGTGATGAGACAAGAAGCTACCACTGAAACTTTGACTTGAACTGAACTGTCACATCCAGCAGTCTGTTTTCAGCCGAAGGAAAAGACACCCAACCAATTCATGGAAAGGTGCTTCATCTTTTTGAAAGTGTTGTGTATTAACAGATGATTCCGCGCCTGACATGTATCTCAGCCACTTTATTTCACAATCTTGGAGACAGGAGCAATGCGTGGTTATGACTTTGACTTGAGGGAGTCTTTATTTTACAGACTGACATGGTGTCTTCTGTTAAAATCTGGCCTCAGCTGCCACTTGGAAATACATGCGTTCAAGAGAACAAGCAACAAAGTCCAGAATTTATTTACCTGCATTATTTATTGCTACCCTATGTGATTATTTTGTTATGACAATGACAACTTGCCGTGGATGTCAGGTAAAAGAAGAAGAGATCTAAATATAATATTTATATCTCACCTTTCATATCAGCAGCAAGGGCTCCTTTTTTAAAAACACAATGTAGATATTAAAAAAGGTATCAGTATTTTTTTTTAATTCCAGAAAATCATGGCATTCATATGAACTACATGCAATGTTGTCACACGCATACAACAGTGTCATCCTGTGGGAAGTCAGCCCCCCAGAGAAGGAAATATTAAAAAGGGCAGAAAAATATATTTCCTCCAAGGATCTTAAAGAGACAGAAAAGCATGTCCAGTTTTTCTTAATAGCCCCAGGTCTGCCTCCCCCAAGAAGAAACCACTTCTATAGAGATGCAGATTTAAACCATCAGGAAAGTTGGAGCTAGGAGATTAGGAAGACAAAGACCTAAAATCCGCATACCCCACCTGAGACAGGGCATGGTAGGATTAACTCACAAAGGCCAAAGGGCACACCCAAACTCAGGTCAGAACACATGATACAGGAAATAGCCTCAAAACAGGAACAGGAAATAACTCCAAACAAAAGGCTCCAGAGGGTATAAAAAACCTACTTCCTACCTGTGTTCAGTCCTTTTTTCTCCCTTTGCTGCCAGAACCATCTTCCTGTCTGGCTCTCCTCTCCAATAAACTACAACCTTCTTCCCAAAGCAGTTGCCATATTTATTCCCAGCTTGATTGAACCAGGATGAAGACTTTTCTTCCAACAATCCATGATTCTTTTTTTTTTTAAAGGAGTTTTCCTCATACAGATTAAAACAATTTTGGAATAGTAAAAATGTTCATCAATACTTTTTGGGAGATGCTTTCTAAATATGATGAATAAAAATAATAATTCTATGAGAGTATCAGTCTTATTACATAAAAAAATAATGTTTAATGTCTTAAGCAAAAACACATTTGAATTGATTTGATTAGATTTTGGTTAATTGATGTTATTGAGTTATGGTTGTGTCTAGCTCCTGCCACCCTTGATTTATGTTTGTATAACTACTGCAAATTCCAGAATCTGCTTGTAATGTGACCGATATCAAGTTGATAAAAGCTCTCCATTTATTTTTATTTTTTTTAAAAAAACTAAAACAAAATAAGAATTTACTATTGACACATTTAGGATATAAATCTGAAGAGTAAGTCTTGTTCTGTTACTTAGGAATTAGCTGCAAAAAACTCAATAATTCTTACTTTTCAGCATAGAAGTAGAAGTTTTACTGTGTTCATATATCACTCTTGTTCTTCCTTCAGTTTTTTTCTTTAAGTAAAATTTTACACAATGAATTGTTTATAATGGTGACATCTACTAAAATATGGAGAATTTTCAGAACTCTCCCCAATGAAGGTAACAACAATAATAATAATAATAATAAAGTTGGAAGGGACCTTGGAGATCTTCTAGTCCAACCCCCTGCTCAGGTAGGGAACCCTATACCATTTCAGACAAATAGTTGTCCAATCTCTTCTTAAAAACTTCCAGTGTTGGAGCATTCACATTGAATACAGATTTCCTGAAAGTTTTCTTAAATGCTAGTCACCCTGCTCCGTATTTTATTATATGGATTTCTTCACTGCTGTTTTTTTTTCTTGTTTTTTTAAATATAAGTTTCTTCAATGCAATTTATGTCTAGTTTAATGAAAGGAAGAACTAGGGGTGATATGATAGCAGTGTTCCAATATCTAGGGGACTGCTACAAAGAAGAGGGACACAATCTATTTTTTAAAGCACCTGAAGGCAGGACAAGAAGCAATGGATGGAAATTAATCAATGGATGGAATCAATGGATGGAAACTAATCAAGGAGATAAGCAACCTAGAGAACAATTCATCAGTGGAACAAGTTGTCTCCAGAAGTTGTGAATGCTCCAACACTGGAATATTTTAAGAAGAGACTGGACAACCATTTGTCTGAAATGGTATAGAGCAGGGGTAGGCAACCTGGGCTCTTTTATGACTCGTGGACTTCAACTCCCATGGCTGGCTCAGGAATTCAGGAAGTTGAAGTCCACGAGTCATAAAAGAGCCAAGGTTGTCTACCCCTGGTATAGAGTCTCCTGCCTGAGCAAGGGATTGGACTAGAAGATCTCAAATATCTCTCCCAACTTTGTTATAATGTTACTGTAGGGTTTTGAATTCACTTCAGTCACTTTCTTTCAGATAACTGATTGCTTATGGATTTGTGTTGTGGAAAAAGATGAACTTTAAGCCGAATGTGGATGCTCATGATCTTAACTGCCTCAACCACGGGTAGAAACCAAGCATTAACATTTCCCTACACCATCTCTAGTGGGATGGTTTTATATTTCTTCTCGTTAATACACATCCATACGTTTACTTTTTCAACACATTTCAACAGTTTAATTCCCCTCTCTCAGTTTGATAGTTCTCCTTGTCTTATTCTGAATCTCCATGGCATTGCATCAGTGGTATGTGTGCTGGGATGCAAAAACATTATTATCTGGGCGAGAAATTCTCACAAATCTCGGAGAGAGAGAGAGTTGAGGAGAGCAGCTGAGTCCTGTTTCCTAAATACACTTCATAAAAGTTGACCAGCATTTCTCTAGTTTAATTAAAACAGTCAATGTTGCCTTTTAATTTAGTGAGAATCACGTTGACTTGAAAGATCTGAGCAATGGGAGGTATTCAGGGATTTTGAAGTCTGACAGTCAAAACACAGACTGTGTAAAATTGGTCTGACAATTCAGGTCAGATTGTCAAATTGAATTGGATGCCCTGGTTCACCACACTCAGTTCTTACTGTGGTGTCTTTTCATTAAAAAGAAAAAAAATCCCTAAAGAGAATAACCAGATGTTTTAATTCACCTTAGCCTTAATATATTCCACTTTGCAGCATTATGATAAGCAATCAAAGGCCTTGCTGCAATCAATAAAACAAAGGTAAGTGTCCTTCTTACATTATTTTGCTTTCTCTTCCTTATTTATAAAAGGTCCAGGGAGAACAATTAATCAATGCAATGACTTGCCTTCAGAAATTGTGGGTGCTCCATCACTGGAGGTTTTAAGAAGAGATTGGACAGCCATTTCTCTGAAATGGTATAAGATCTGCTTCAGCAGGGAGTTGGACTAGAAAATCTCCTCCTCCTCCTCCTCCTCCTCCTCCTCTTCTTTACTTCTTTTTCCTCCAAGGTCCCTTCCAACTCTGTTATTCTGTTCTACTCTACTCTACTCTACTCTACTCTACTCTACTCTACTCTACTCTACTCTACTCTACTCTACTCTACTCTACTCTATTCTATTCTTCATTCCATTATTCCATTCTGTTCTACTCTACTCTACTCTACTCTACTCTACTCTACTCTACTCTACTCTACTCTACTCTACTCTACTCTACTCTACTCTACTCTACTCTACTCTATTCTATTCTTCATTCCATTATTCCATTCTACTCTACTCTACTCTACTCTACTCTACTCTACTCTACTCTACTCTACTCTACTCTACTCTTCTATTCTATTCTATTCTATTCTATTCTATTCTATTCTATTCTATTCTATTCTATTCTATTCTATTCTTCATTCCATTATTCCATTCCTCTCCTCTTCTCTTCTCTTCTCTTCTCTTCTCTTCTCTTCTCTTCTCTTCTCTTCTCTTCTCTTCTCTTCTCTTCTCTTCTCTTCTCTTCTCTTCTCTTCTCTTCTCTTCTCTTCTCTTCTCTTCTCTTCTCTTCTCTTCTCTTCTATTCTATTCTATTCTATTCTATTCTATTCTATTCTATTCTATTCTATTCTATTCTATTTCATCTCTATTATATTCTATTTCTACTCTACTCTACTCTACTCTACTCTACTCTACTCTACTCTACTCTACTCTACTCTACTCTACTCTACTCTACTCTACTCTACTCTACTCTACTCTACTCTACTCTACTCTACTTTATTCTGTTCTAATCATTAGGTAGGTTAAAAAAATATGGTCAGCCTAAAATTTAATGTTCATTCCAATCCCATCCATCTCTCAATGGATGACCTAATGACTCACAGGTTTTAATCTCTATATCTGTATACATCTGGCTATGAAAACTAACACCATCTCAGTCAGTGAGTCGGCCGGTCAACTCTTCTTAGTCTCTTAGTGAGTCCAGTCCATGACTTAAAAAGTAATTGACCCTTGAACTCAGTGAGTTAAAATGTCAATTACTATTGTGGCGATTAAAAGGAAAATTTTCCAGCCTATACCTTAGAACGTTTGCAGAAAACATGCCCAATCCAATCACTGGATGCTAAAGGGGAAAACTGAGAAACTTCTGCATTAAAAGTATAAATTTTACTCTTAGGTTTTGCTTTCAGAATGGTTAAGAACTATTGCCTTTAAATGCCGGCATGGAATAGCAATAGGCAGAGACTTACGTTCTATGAAAACCTGCGCATGATTTTCTGTGGAGATTTAGAAAATTTGAAATGATCCTATGATCATAAGGCCATGTCATATCACATATTTGGTATTTTAAAGAGCTTATACAAGTTACTGAAAATAACTCCTTCTCCTTCTTCTTTCTCCTCTTTCCCTTTTCCTTTCCCTCTCTTAGCAAATGCATATTGAGGCAATCAAGTAGATACGAACACATTGGAAATATCGTATCCACACATACTGTGTTTCTCCGAAAATAAAACTCAATCAGAAAATAAGCCCTGGCCTAGCATGATTTTTCAGGATGCTCATAATATAAGACCCACCCTCAAAATAAGTCCCAGTTAAGATCATCAGCCAGACGGACACTTTTAGTACTGTATTTCCTCCAAACTAAGTCTAACTGGAAACTAAGCCCTAATGCAGTGGTGGCGGACCTATGGCACATGTGCCAGAGACGGCACTCAGAGCCCTCTCTGGGGGCACATGCACTGTTGCTCCAGCCCCATCTCTTCCCACAGCCCCCCTCATGCCCCTTGGGTGTGGCCCACGTGAAGCAGCGCAGCCAAGGACATGTTAGCCAGTCAACGGAGACAAGACTCCACCCATGCTCCTCATCACATGCAGATGATGATGCAGGGCACGGACAGAGGGCGTGGCCACCATGGCGCTGCTGGGCTGCCTGGGTGATCTGTGGAGGTGGTGGGTGGCCCAGCGTGCAGGGTGGAGCGGAGGCAGGGGGGCAGTTTTTGGGCGCTCAGTCTCTAAAAGGTCCGCCATCACTGCCCTAGTGTGTCTTCTGCTAACATTTTTTAAAATGTTCATTGAATAGAGGAATAGAACGAATTAAGGAATATGAAATTTCCTTTGAACTGAGCTTGGCTTCCTGGTGATTTCATGCACACAAAAATACAGCATACAATAATACAGAAATGGTTGGCTTTTGATGGTATATTACTCCCCAGTGTTCCCTGTAAGACTGCTATTCCTAAGAGGCCTTGTATCTGAATACTAGCCAAGCACGACTCTGCTTAGCGTACAATCTAGACAAGGTTAACCTGGGCTGCCAATTGAATAAAACATTTCAATAATAATAATAATAATAATAATAATAATAATAATAATAATAATAATAATAATAATAATAATAATAATAATAATAATAATAATAATAATAATAAAGTTGGAAGGGACTTTAGAGGTCATCAAGTCCAACCCACTGCTAAGGAAGATAACCCTATACCAGTAGTTCTCAACCTTGGGGTCGTGACCCCATTTGGGGTCGCACGACCATCTCGCGGGGGTCGCCGGACACAGCGGGCCGCCATTTTGTTTTTTTATTTTTATTTATTTTTTTTTAAAAAAATTTAAAAAAATTTTTTTTTTATTTTTGGGTGCGCACGCGCAGCACATGCGCAGATCCGCCCATCGCGCCGGAAAAAAAATTAAAAAAAATTAAAAAAAATTAAAAAATAATAAAAAAAACAAAATGGCGGCCGCAATGGGCGGATCCACGCATGCGTGGCGCGCGCAACGGGCCGATCCGCGCATGCGCAGATCCGCCCGTCGTGGCCGCCATTTTGTTTTTGTTTTTTTTATTATTATTTTTTTAAAAAAAATTTACATTTTTTTTCGGCGCGCGTGCGCACGCGCATGCCCGGCTCAGGGTCGCAGCGCACATGGGCGGGGCAAGTGGGGTCTCAACCTGAGAAAGGTTGAGAACCACTGCCCTATACCATTTCGGACAAATGGCTGTCCAGTCTCTTCTTAAAACCTCCAGTGTTGGAGCATTCACCGCTTCTGGAGGTAGGTTGTTCCACTGGTTAATTGTTCTAACTGTCAGGAAGTTTCTCCTTAGTTCTAGGTTGCTTCTCTCCTTGGTGAGTTTCCATCCGCTGCTTCTTGTCCTGCCTTCAGGCGCCTTGGAGAATAGCTTGACTCCCTCTTCTTTGTGGCAGCCCCTGAGATATTGGAACACAGCTATCATGTCCACCCTCGTCCTTCTCTTCGTTAAACTAGACACACCCAATTCCAGCAGCCGTTCCTTATATGTTTTAGCCCCCAGTCCCCTAATCATCTTTGTTGCTCTTCTCTGTACTCTTTCCAGAGTCTCAGCACGGTACTCATGTCAATAAATTTCCACTGTTCCTTTTAGTCCTGTTAAGCCATATGCAATGGTCCTGAGAAGGCAAAGCACCAGAAGCAAAAAAAAATAAGGATGCCACGACAATGGAAATGGATGCAAAATAGGAAATAGGGTACAACTGACAATCAACATTTGAACCAGAAGTGTGGACCAAATGATTAGAAGATGAAAAAGCATCTGGCAATGCTCAGAAAACATTTTGACAAAAGAGCAACATTAATATTAATAGATGCCACTATTTATTCGAAGAATTTGTCGGCCGTGAGACCTTGATTTAACAGAATTCCATGTACATTAGATGCAGTGAACAAAGTTTCCCTATAACAACGTCTGGAAACTGCCAGCTTCGTCCAATGAATGCAAAGAAATCTGGGTAAGGTTTTTAAAATGCACCCTTACCCTGGCACAAGCACACAGCAGAGGTAATTTGCCTTATTTTCAACGATGGACATCATTTACATCATGCGGCCATGACACAAATGGTGATGCCGATTGACTTGAATGATGTCACAACAGCAACAGTGCCCTGTTGACATAATTTCACATTTGACGGATGTCCCAGAAAATGAGTAGACCTTTCCTCAACCCCCGAATGAACTGTTAAATTGCACTTTCACTGACAATTCTACTTTAAATAATCTTTTTCCCCAATGAAAAATAGGAAGAGAGCTGTATAACATAACGGAGAGGAGGCTACTGTCCACAACTCCTGTAGTACTGCTACAGAAAACTATATTCCCAGCCTTCACAAGAACTCATGGAGATAAATGGAGAGTTGTAAGCAGGAACATATACTTGACCCACATTATACTATAATAGTTATTCCACTAATTGGTATTATTTCAATGGAGTCCTTGGTGCTCTCTGGGCTTGGTTGTTTCATTACCCAAATAGGTAACATTATCAATGGTAGAAGGGTATGGGGTTGGTGGAGAGGAGGAGGAGGAGGAGGAGGAGGAAGAAGAAAGGAAGGAAGGAAGGAAGGAGGGAAGGAAGGAAGGAAGGAAGGAGGGAGGGAAGGAAGGAAGGAAGGAAGGAAGGAGGGAGGGAGGGAGGGAGGGACTGGGGAGGTCTTTGGTGCTCTTTGTACTGTGTTGTTTTCTTGCAGACATTTCATTACCCCATTAGGTAACATCATCAGTGCTATGGGGTTTTCTCTCTTTTAATATTCTAGTGGCTTGGCTTGCCTGTGGGTGTGGGTGTGGGTGTGGTTGTGATGGTTCCTTTCCTTCCCCTGGGGAAAAAAAAACAAATCAAATTGTTAGAGGAAAGATGCTCGTGTTGAATTGTTATTTACTTCGTTTTGACTGTGGCAGACAATGGGCATGTGTTGTTGTTTTTTTCCAGTCTAACCTAAGAATAGCCTTCCATTCACTAGAATATTTGCAGGTATGGTTGGAAGTATATGGAGTTGGAAAATGGCTTAAAATCTCTGAAAGCCGATAATGACAAAAACGATTTCCATTCCACACATACTAGAATAAAGAGGATGTGAGATAAATAACTTTAAACAAGTCCTAAAGATAATTTTCTACCTTGGAACGGAAAGGGGGTAACAACTGATTTATGAACTGTGTTAATACTGTATATTTTTTATCAGCTTGTTTTTGAAAAGAAGAAAAAGAATAAACACTCTCAGAACTAAGAAGCAAAAAGGAGGAGCTGGCGTATAACAACTATTAATTTACTGGAACAAATCCAACCTTACTCCAAGGAATTTACATCAATTGGCTATTTGTACTGCAGTCTCAGTATTCTCTAGAAACAGTTAATGGGTAATAAAAATGGACGATCCTTTTATTGAATGTTTAAACAATCTTCCTAGAACTATGGAAATGCCAAAGTTTAAAAACTGATTTCTTTTTTCTTTTTTCAAAAGATTAGCAGGAAACAATGTGTTTCTTTTGTGTACAAAAATGAATAACACTGTTTAGCAGAAGACATTCGCCTTACTAATGAAACTTGCAAATTTGGTATTTATGAGTTATTCATGAGGTTTTTTTGCTCTGCAATTCACATTTTCTTAGATGTTAACAGTTCTGAAAAAAAAACCAACAACAACAGTTTGACACTGAATGTGGACTATTCGATGTCAAAAGTAAAGATCTAAACAATTATTTTATAACATTTACTGCCGTTATGTTATTTTATATCCTGCATTTTATTATATAAAATGGCTAGTCTTGAGAAAAGAAGGACGAGGGGGGGGCACACAATAAAGTGTTCCAATATCTGAAAGGCTGCCATAAAGAAGAGGGAAAGTCAACTTATTTTCCAAAGCACCAGAAGAAAGACAAAAAAGAATGGATGTAAACTGTTATGTCTAGCCCCTCTCAGCTCCCAAGAATCCACTTAACGAGGTCGTTAAGAGTTGGTCAATTAGCACACTTCACACGAAGGCGGTTCAAAGCAAGCTGCCGGCATTTGTTGTTGGTCTGAACGGCAAAAACTGCTTTATTCGACAGTTAAGACAAACACACTAGGAAACTCAGTTACAACTCACTGCGAAATCCCCCAGGCCACTCCTTGAGTAAACGTTGCTCGTGACTAAGGCTGAGGCTCTCGTTCCCCTGCTAATATAGCCTCCCATACGTCACTTCCTTCTTCCACCCAACTGACCCCTTCGCCTATCAGACCGTCTGAATCGTGGATCAATCCAGCTAGCTTCCTGTTCCACATCTGAGTCATCCCCCTGAGAGTCTGACTCAGCATGTATACCAAGCTCCTCGTTATCTAGCTCGGCTGCCGGGAGGGGAAAACACCCAGAAGGGCCTGCCTGTGCTGCGTCATCATCTGAGAAGTACCCAGCCTGGCCAGAGACACTCACAACAGAAACTAATCAAGGAAAGAAGCAACCTGGAATTAAGGAGAAATTTCCTGGCTGTGAGAACAATCAACCAATGGAACAGATTGCTTTCAGACATTATGGATGCTCATCAGTGAAGTTTTTAAGAAGAGACTGGACAGCCACTTGTCTGAAATGATATAGGGCAGACGTGTCAAACACAAGGCCTGGGGGCCAGATGCGGCCCGTGAAGTGGTTTCATGTGGCCCACAAAGCCATCCTGGAAACAGTGAGGGAACGGCCCCCGCTGCCTTGGCCCTGGCCCAGGCCGGCCAGGAGCCAATGTACAATTTTGTAGTGGCCATCTATGCTGAAATGCATTCAGTCTTAGCTCCACAAGGCCGTCTGGAACCAGCGAGGAACCAGCCCCTGCTGCAGTGGTCCCGCCCCCTAGGTGCATGCTGGGGAGGTGTCCCCCTTTGTGAGGAATGAAGAAATGGACCATGCCTTGGCGCTTGCCCCGGTCCCACCTCCTTCTGCCAGAGACCCTCAGATCTGTCCCACTCCTGCCAGGCCCCCACAGGCACCCTTGATGCGAACGATGTAGAGCTGGCCATGCCCACCCAGTAGGCCACACCCACTCCATCCACACCAACCCAGTAGGCCACACCCACCCTGGCCACACCCACCCAGCCCCCCAAGAGCAACCACAATGCTAATGCAGCCCTCAATGAAACTGAGTCTGACACCCCTGATATAGGGTCCCCTGCTTGAGCAAGGGGCTGGACTAGAAGACCTCCAAGGTCCCTTGTGGCTCAATTCTGATTGATTGATATATATGATATTCTGCTTGAAATAGAAGAAAAAGAGTCATTTTAAAAAAAAAGAAAGTATGCTGGAGTAATGCCTTCCTACTGAGGAACATCAGAGGCCAAGAAAGCTGCTAGATTGCGTGGATGTTGCAGACAACACATTAATGCACATCATCACTATACAATTTCTGGCAAGTAGTAGGACATTAGGGTCCAATTGCAATCAAGAAGTCATTCGGCTATAAATTCAATCTGAATTAATCATTCATATAGGTGCTAATATTGTCAACCATTTCCTTTGACTGATTACAATCCTACAATGGTCCCGTGCACTGGAGTTCTGCTTGTGTTTGTTAGATGCAACACACCAGTGTCTCTGAATGGAGTTCATATCAAGTGCTGGGCAGGCCATGATATGAATTCCATTACGAGGCACTGAGACCATTGTAGGATTGTAATCAGCCAAGGGAAATGGTTGATAATATTAGTGGGTGATTAATTCAGCTTGAATGTATAGGTCAGTGATGGCGAACCTTTTAGCGACCGACTGCCCAAACCGCAATCCAAAACCCACTTATGTATCATCAGGTGCCAGGTAGGCGTGGCCCATTGGGTGGGCGTGGCTGCGATGGTAACGACAGATTGGGTGGGACTAAAAAGTTCAATAAATCAATTCCAACTTTGTGAGATCTTTTTTTTCAAGCAAGAAGTTGAAATTGATTGATTGATTGAACCTTGTTTTGTTTTGTTTTTGCACACGGCGGCGGAGCCCTAAAGCAAAAAAGTTTTATGAAACCCAGCTGAAGGCCTAGGACTGGGGCAATGGTATGTGTGTCCACAGAGAGGGCTCTGTGTGCTACCTGTGGCACATGTGCCATAGGTTCACCACCACGGGTATAGGTGAATGACTTCTTGACTGCAATTGAACCATAATGTCCTACTACTTGCCAGAAATTGTACAGTGATGCAATTGTCACATGGCCTGCCAAGCACCTGATATGAATTCCATTCTGAGACACTAGTGTGTACAAGCTTTGAAGGCAAGGTAATTGTTCTAACTGACAGGAATAGAACAGAACAGAACAGAACAGAACAGAACAGAACAGAACAGAACAGAATAGAATATGGAAAGAATAGAATAGAATAGAATAGAATAGAATAGAATAGAATAGAATAGAATAGAATAGAATAGAATAGAATAGAATAGAATAGAATAGAATAGAATAGAATAGAATAGAATAGAATAGAATAGAATAGAATAGAATAAGGAATAGAGAATAGAATAGAATAGAATAGAATAGAATAGAATAGAATAGAATAGAATAGAATAGAATAGAATAGAATAGAATAGAATAGAATAGAATAGAATAGAATAGAATAGAGCTGGAAGGGATCTTTTAGGTCTTCTACTCCAGTCCCCTGCTCAAGCAGGAGAACCCATAACATCCCAGATAGGTGAGTGTCTAATCTTTCCTTAAAAATCTCCAGTGATGGAGTGCCCAGGATTTCTGTGGGTAAGCTGTTCCATTGGTTGATTGTCCTCACTGTCAGGAAATTCCTCCTTAGTTCCAGGTTGCTTCTCTCGTTGATTAGTTTCCACCCATTGCTTCTTGTCCTGCCTTCAGGTGCTTTGGAGAATAGTTTGACTCCCTTTTCTTTGTGGCAACCCGTCAAATATTACTGCTGGATACTGCTATCACCATGTCACCCTGTTCCTATAATATTTGAAGATAGGCATAGTCAATTGTCCACTTGCAGTTCGCCCATCAGATTGCATGTGGCACTTGTTCTTATATGAAAATGGATCCAAGAAATATTGAAGGAAGTCAAAAGAACACTAAGACCTGAAAATTTCCGCAGGGAGATGGATTCATTTCTTAGTCTGATCTACTAATATAGTTCATGTTGCATAAAGCTGTACTTAGTCATCATTGAAATTATGCTTTGCTCGTACACATATTCAAGGTAAGGAGCTATTTTTTTTTTCCAAAAAACAAACCCTGGGTAACAGAACAATTGATACCATCACAATCAAAACCTGGAATGAAAACCAATATCATTCAAATGTCAAATTCATTATCTGCAGTGATTAAAACTACACAGCTTTTTATAAATAGCTGAAAATGCATAATGCAGCCAAGACAAATCTTGACGATAATAGCTCTTCATTTTTTTTTAAACGAGGGTGCTTTCCTGGTTTTGCGAAGTGTACACATTTTAGTCTCCATACTTGATATTTCTCCTTCTCAGACCTTTCTATTTAAACTCAACTTATCTTACAGTTCTTCAGCAGCCCAATATTTGTGTGCTCCACCAGCAGCTGGACCTGCCTTTGCTGTCACACAGTTTATAAATGGCCAAATTGATTTCCTTCCTAACTTGGAAAATATATTTGTTTCTTTGCTGAGATACTTCAGTCTTCTGTTCAAGTCTACAATCTTTTGAAAAATGCAACATTGGTCATGGAAATGCTCACACAGCCTTTGCACTACCAGCCTAAGGGCGCTCATCAAATAACTTAGATACATCGAAGTATTAAATGCAATTTATCCTTTTATTTGATTGTGATATGCTGTGAATCAGATTTTTTTTTTTTAAAAGAACCCTGTTTAAATTGATGTTCTTTCCACTTATCTTTCAAGGAATAGCAAATAACCTCTGGCCAGGTCAAAAGAATCAAGATCAGTTGCACAATAACTTTTTTCACCTCTGTTTCTTTCACCTCTGCTTACCAAGAAAAGTGGATTTATAAAAGAGTAGAATATCAAAAGACTGCAAGGACAATATAATTATAGAGAGAAGGGATAAAATAAAGATGCATTTATAACTGTGGTAAAAAAGATTAAAAGAGATAGATAGATAGATAGATAGATAGATAGATAGATAGATAGATAGATAGATAGATAAGATGATATAGATATAGATAAGATAATAGAGATAGAGATAATATGACATAGATAAGATGACATATAGATAAGATGATATAGATAAAATGATATAGAGATAGAGATAAGATGATATAGAGAGATAAGATGATAGAGATATAGATATAGATAGATAAGATGATAGAGATAAGATGATAGAGATTAAGATGATAGAGATAGAGATAGAGATGGAGATGGAGACAAGATGATATAGATAGAGATAGATGATATAGAGATATAGATAAGATGATAGAGATAAAGATATAGTAAGATGATATAAATATAGGTAGATTAGATAGATATAGATATAAGATATAGATATAAGATATAGACAGAGAGAGAGAGAGAGAGAGACAGAGATAGAGAGAGAGACAGAGTGAGAGAGTGAGAGAGTGAGAGAGAGATAGAGATAGATAGATAGAGATAGAGAGAGATAGAGATAAAGACAGAGACAGAGATAGAGATAGGGATATAGATGATAGATATAGATAAGATGATAGATATCGATAGAGATAAAGATATAGATAAGATGATATAAATATAGGTAGATTAGATAGATATAGATATAAGATATAGATATAAGATATAGACAGAGAGAGAGAGAGAGACAGAGATAGAGATAGAGAGAGAGAGAGACAGAGTGATAGAGTGATAGAGTGAGAGAGAGAGAGAGATAGATAGATAGAGATAGAGAGAGATAGAGATAAAGACAGAGACAGAGATAGAGATAGGGATATAGATGATAGATATAGATAAGATGATAGATATCGATAGAGATAAAGATATAGATAAGATGATATATATATATATATATATATATATATATATATATATATATATATATATATATATATATATATATATATGTGTGTGTGTGTGTGTGTGTGTGTGTGTGTGTGTGTGTGTGTTTTCTGAGGTTTTCGCGGGTGTTTGTATGTAGGTCTTTGGTTCTTCGGGTTTTCTCCAACGTAGAATTTGAAGTGTCTTGGCGACGTTTCGACGAAGTCTCATTCGTCATCTTCAGGCTGGTGCTTTCGGCTTCGTGCTTCTAGGAGCAATGTGTGACTGTAGCGGTTTCTTCCTTTTAACTGCTACCGGTAGTGGGGGTTTGAACATTGGCTGGGAGCTCGGCTGTGTTCTGATTGGGTGGAGGTGTGTTCTGATTGGTTAGGGGGTTGGCTGTGCTCTGATTGGATGGGGGGTTGGCTGTGCTCTGATTGGCTGGGGGAGTGCTCTGTTTGGGTGGGGGCTTTGTTGTGCTCAGGTTAGTCTGAGTTGCAGGGGGATTAGAGATGGTGAGCTGCATAGCTGTTTGGCTTCGCGGTCGTGGTCGTGCCTCATCTTCATGGTGGGTGTCAGTTTGCTTCATGTATGGATTGGAGGGGTTTAAGGTGGCTAATGATGCAGCTGTGGTCTGGCTTCTGGTTTGTGGTCGTGCCTCATCATCGTGGGTTTGGGTTTGCTTCTACATGGGAGAAAACCCGAAGAACCAAAGACCTACATATATATCTTCAGGCTGGTGCTTTCGGCTTCTGCTTCTAGGAGCAATGTGAGATTTTAGCTGTTTCTTCCTTTTAACTGCCAGTGGAGGTTGGAACTCTATTGGCTGGGAGCTCAGCTGTGGTCTGGCTTCTGGTTTGTGGTCATGCCTCCTCATCAGTGTGGGTTTGGGTTTGCCTTTTGCCTGGATGTGTGGTGGTGACATCCTGTGTGGTTTTTGTGAGTGTAGATCTGGTGTCATTCCCCGTGCTATGGACTCGTCTGTCAATAAGGGCGGGTTTCCAAATGGCTGGTAGGCGGGAGGTATCATCTCGTTTGTTCATGCTGTGTGGGCGTTTTTCTATCTCGATGGCTTCTCTGATTATTCTGTTATTAAAGTGTTCAGTTTTGGCGATAGTTCTGGTCTTTTTGAAATCAATTTCATGTCCTGTGGCTTTGAGGTGTTGGACCAGGGAAGAAGTTGGTTCCTCTTTTTTGACTGAGTTTTTGTGTTCTTCAATGCGTGCATTGAAGATGATACCTCCCGCCTACCAGCCATTTGGAAACCTGCCCTTATTGACAGACGAGTCCATAGCATATATACAGATATAGACAGAGAGATAGAGATAGAGATAGAGATAGAGATAGAGATAGAGATAGAGATAGAGATAGAGATAGAGATAGAGATAGAGATAGAGATAGAGATAGAGATAGAGATAGAGATAGAGATAGAGATAGAGATAGAGATAGAGATAGAGATAGAGATAGAGATAGAGATAGAGATAGAGATAGAGATAGAGATAGAGATAGAGATAGAGATAGAGATAGAGATAGAGATAGAGATAGAGATAGAGATAGAGATAGAGATAGAGATAGAGATAGAGATAGAGATAGAGATAGAGATAGAGATAGAGATAGAGATAGAGATAGAGATAGAGATAGAGATGGGGCTACCCTTGAAGAATATTTGGAAGCTGCAGCTGGTACAGAATACAACTGTGTTGGCAATTCTAGGGGGCCTTAGGGTCACCCGTGAAACACCCCTGTTGCACAACCTGCACTGGTGACTAATTTGCTTCTGAGTCCAATTCAAGGTGTGAGTTATCATCTTTAAAACCCTTTGTGGCATTCAATTACAACAGATGCTTAGAACAAAAAAGGAAAGATTTTTTTTCTGCTTCCAATCTCCCAATCTCTTAGAACTGAGACAAAAATATTAAATTGGTAAATGAAGTAGGAAATAAATAGAGAATCAATTTTACATACACAGTATATTGGGCAACTTTGTACTAGCAATGACTTTTCAGATTTTTTTTGAGGGGGGAAGGGGAACGTGGATGTTAAAACATGAGAAAACACTAATTTCACTTTTTTTCAGGCTGTAGAAAATATCCTTAGGTAGGAAGGGGTTGGGTAAGTACAAACAGGATACAAGAGAGAAACAATGTAATCTACAAAATCAACTGTAACCATTGCAACCGATTCTACGTGGGACAAAAATCACATCAATTAAAAACCAGGATCCATGAATACCGGCTGGCAGTCAAAAGCCACAATTCCAAATCCTTAATCTCTACTCACGCCAACACCAAACAACAATTCAATTGGAGAAATACTAAAATCATCGACCACACTTCCACCCGCCACGCTCATGAGTTCATCGAAGCCTGGCACTCCACAAGCAATTCCACCAACAGACGCATTGACGTCCAACCAGCCTACAAACCCTTCAGGATCCAAGTCAACAACACAGCCAACCAGTGGCAGCAACAACCCTCAACCATCTCACCCAAATCCCCTCCCCCCAGCAGTTCACCTCCCAGTGACCCTGACCTGATGTAACCTCCCCATCACAAGACCCTCTCTGATGTTTCACACCTGACCCACTGATAATTCACACCCTTCAATGAGTCTGAGTTGAAGTAACCTCACTTGGCACACCCACACCTGACCCATCCCAAGACCCATCCCAAGACCTTCACTTGACACACCCACACCTGACCCATCACAAGACCTTCACTTGGCACATCCACACCTAGCCCATCACAAGACCCTCACTTGGCACATCCACACCTAGCCCATCACAAGACCCTCACTTGACACACCCACGCCTGACCCATCACCTTCACTTGGCACACCCACACCTGTCCCATCACAAGACCCATCACAAGACCTTCACTTGACACACCCACGGCTGACCCATCCCAAGACCCATCCCAAGACCCTCACTTGACACACCCACACCTGACCCATCACCTTCACTTGGCACACCCACACCTGTCCCATCACAAGACCCATCACAAGACCTTCACTTGACACACCCACGGCTGACCCATCCCAAGACCCATCCCAAGACCCTCACTTGACACACCCACACCTGACCCATCACAAGACCTTCACTTGGCACGCCCACACCTGGCCCATCACAAGACCTTCACTTGGCACACCCACACCTGACCCATCACCTTCACTTGGCACACCCACACCTGTCCCATCCCAAGACCCATCCCAAGACCCTCACTTGACACACCCACGGCTGACCCATCCCAAGACCCATCCCAAGACCCTCACTTGACACACCCACACCTGACCCATCACAAGACCTTCACTTGGCACGCCCACACCTGGCCCATCACAAGACCTTCACTTGGCACACCCACACCTGACCCATCACCTTCACTTGGCACACCCACACCTGTCCCATCCCAAGACCCATCCCAAGACCCTCACTTGACACACCCACGGCTGACCCATCACAAGACCTTCACTTGGCACGCCCACACCTGGCCCATCACAAGACCTTCACTTGGCACACCCACACCTGACCCATCACCTTCACTTGGCACACCCACACCTGTCCCATCCCAAGACCCATCCCAAGACCCTCACTTGACACACCCACGGCTGACCCATCCCAAGACCCATCCCAAGACCCTCACTTGACACACCCACACCTGACCCATCACAAGACCTTCACTTGGCACACCCACACCTGACCCATCCCAAGACCTTCACTTGGCACACCCACACCTGACCCATCACAAGACCCATCCCAAGACCCTCACTTGACACACCCACACCTGACCCATCACAAGACCTTCACTTGGCATGCCCACACCTGACCCATCCCAAGACCTTCACTTGGCACGCCCACACCTGGCCCATCACAAGACCTTCACTTGACACACCCACACCTGACCCATCACAAGAC
Source organism: Bothrops alternatus (assembly GCA_034064705.1). NCBI lineage: Eukaryota > Metazoa > Chordata > Lepidosauria > Squamata > Viperidae > Bothrops > Bothrops alternatus. The sequence continues at coordinate 88,154 of JARGCV010000585.1, forward strand.
CTTCACTTGGCACACCCACACCTGACCCATCACAAGACCCATCCCAAGACCCTCACTTGACACACCCACACCTGACCCATCACAAGACCTTCACTTGACACACCCACACCTGACCCATCACAAGACCCATCCCAAGACCCTCACTTGACACACCCACACCTGACCCATCACAAGACCTTCACTTGGCATGCCCACACCTGACCCATCCCAAGACCTTCACTTGGCACACCCACACCTGGCCCATCACAAGACCTTCACTTGACACACCCACACCTGACCCATCACAAGACCTTCACTTGGCACACCCACACCTGACCCATCACAAGACCTTCACTTGGCACACCCACACCTGACCCATCACAAGACCTTCACTTGGCACACCCACACCTGACCCATCACAAGACCCATCCCAAGACCCTCACTTGACACACCCACACCTGACCCATCACAAGACCTTCACTTGGCACGCCCACACCTGGCCCATCACAAGACCTTCACTTGACACACCCACACCTGACCCATCACAAGACCTTCACTTGGCACACCCATACCTGACCCATCACAAGACCTTCACTTGGCACACCCATACCTGACCCATCACAAGACCTTCACTTGGCACACCCATACCTGACCCATCACAAAACCCATCCCAAGACCCTCATTTGACACACCCACACCTGACCCATCACCTTCACTTGGCACACCCACACCTGTCCCATCACAAGACCCATCACAAGACCTTCACTTGACACACTCACACCTGACCCATCACAAGACCTTCACTTGGCACGCCAACACCTGGCCCATCACAAGACCTTCACTTGGCACACCCACACCTGACCCATCACCTTCACTTGGCACACCCACACCTGACCCATCCCAAGACCCATCCCAAGACCCTCACTTGACACACCCACGGCTGACCCATCCCAAGACCCATCCCAAGACCCCCACTTGACACACCCACACCTGACCCATCACAAGACCTTCACTTGGCACATCCACACCTAGCCCATCACAAGACCCTCACTTGACACACCCACGCCTGACCCATCACCTTCACTTGGCACACCCACACCTGTCCCATCACAAGACCCATCACAAGACCTTCACTTGGCACACCCACACCTGACCCATCACAAGACCCATCCCAAGACCCTCATTTGACACACCCACACCTGGCCCATCACAAGACCTTCACTTGGTACACCCACACCTGACCCATCCCAAGACCTTCACTTGGCACGCCCACACCTGGCCCATCACAAGACCTTCACTTGACACACCCACACCTGACCCATCACAAGACCTTCACTTGGCACACCCATACCTGACCCATCACAAGACCCATCCCAAGACCCTCATTTGACACACCCACACCTGACCCATCACAAGACCTTCACTTGGCACACCCACACCTGACCCATCACAAGACCCATCCCAAGACCCTCACTTGGCACATCCACACCTGACCCATCCCAAGACCCATCCCAAGACCCCCACTTGACACACCCACACCTGACCCATCCCAAGACTCATCACAAGTCACACCCACACCTGACCCATCACAAGACCTATCACAAGACACACCCACACCTGACCCATCACAAGACCTTCTGACCACGCGAAACCCTTACAAGCAGAAGAACAGTGACATTGACATCCCCTAAACTCTGCTGAAGATGTTACCTAGCCTGGTAACAAAATGTTCTGAATCCAACCCACAAGATTGGAGGAAGGACTTTCATCCTCACAGAAAAGAGGAAAAGTTTAGAGAATCCAGGCAGGCACTTAAAAACAGCCTCTTGGTCTTCCTAGTTTCAACCTGTTGCTTACTTCTGTCTGTAAGGGATGTCATGAAGATCAATCTAATCTATACATTGCTTAGATGACCTGAGACTGCATGGAACGAGATGAGTTTCTCACTTCATGTGGGACCTGCAACCATTCAGCATAATATTCCCAGCATCAAGAAAGGCTGAGAAGAGTGACACAAAAACCACAATTGCAAAGAGCACAATACCACAGAGCACAGAAACAGCTGGAATTTCTTATCTGTCCATAATTGGCTCCTTTCCTGACGTAAGTAAGTAGGGAACACAGATGACAGTGGATTATAGGAAGAAAGGAACATGGAAAAGAATATCAAGAGTCAGTGGTGGCTCTCCATGTAGGACCTCTAATTTCATGTTTTTCCCCCCTTCAATAGCCAATGTTGATGACCACCCTGGAAAATATTTCATCAGCAAGAGCTCGACCTATTCCTTACTCCTCATTCAGATAGCATATAGTTGGGTGAATAAATTCTAAACTCCTTGGATGGATTGATGCATAATAGTCCACGGGTGTTGCCTCCCACCAAGTTGAAACCTTATTGAGTTCAAATTGTGATGTCCTTTTTTATGTATGCAGGGTATATTAAAGTACATACCTATAAACATAGCCAACTAACGTACCAGTTCTATAGAACCAAAGGAGTGGAAGAGACCATAGAGGTGTTCTAGAGTAGACCAACCCACTGCTCAAGGCAGAGACCTTATACCATTCCAGTCAAATGGTTGTTTAGTCTACTTTTGAAAACCTCCAGTGATGGAGTACCCACACTTCTGAAAGGTAAGCTATTCTATTTGTTAATTATTCTCACAATAAGATTCCCCTTTTAATTTTAGAATGGATCTCTCTTTAACAAGCTTCTATTCATTACTTCTTATCCTGCCTTCTGGTGCTTTGGAGAATAAGCCAATACCCTCTTCTACGTAACAGTCCCCCCAAGTATTTCCTGACAGTGAAAATAATTAACCAGTGGAACGGCTTTCCTCCAGAAGTTGTGGATGCTCCATCAGTGGAGGTTTTTAAGAAGAGATTGGACAACCGTTTGTCAGAAATGGTATAGAGCAGTGGTTCTCAACCTTTTTCAGGTTGAGACCCCACTTGCGCCGCCCATGCACGGTGCGACCCCGACCCGTGCACGCGCGTGCACGCGACAGCCCGATCTGCGCATGCACGGTGCGCACGTGATGAAAAAAACAAAAAAACCCAAAATGGCGGACCGTGACGGCCCGATCCGCGCATGCATGGCGCGCGCGTGACAGGAAAAAAAATGGCAGACCGCGATAGCCCAATCCGCGCATGTGCGGCGCGCGCATGACGAAAATAAAATCACAAAATGGCGGACTGCGACGGCCCGATCTGCGCATGCGCAGTGCACGTGCGACAAAAAAAATGGTGGACCACAGTGTCCGGCGACCCCCGCAAAATGGTCGTTCGATCCCAAATGGGGTCGCGACCCATAGGTTGAGAACCGCTGGTATAGAGTTTCTGCTTGAGCAGGGGGCTGGACTAGAAGCTCTCCATGGTCTCTTCCAACTCTGTTACTCTGTTATTCTGTTTGTATCGTGTGTAGTTCAAGTGCCAGAAAATAATTTGTTTAGCCGTCTTATTGGCTTCCCTAAAACACATACCATATGTTTTCTATCTTTGGGGAGCAGACATTTCAAAACAGGTGGATGGTAGTAGATTCCACGTGCAAAAAGTCTTTGGCTCCATCTATATTTCTTTTCTTGGCTCTGTTGCCCCTTGCAACATCAGTCCTACACCAGATGGGTAATTAATGCCGCCAAGTTATCCACTCTCTGCCTTTCTTCTTGACTAACTTGGAATCCCTCCCATCCATTCTTGTTCTTATGACACAAAGAGTGAGAAATATGTCCTGCTTCCCCTTCTCATCACATCAGCTTTGAAGTTTTATCTGGGCTTATCATTTCTGTAGATTCATTCACTTATGGTGTGCACACTGAAAAGCTTGGCAGGGAATACTAAAGATTATACGAAGGGAGCACAGATGGCCAGCTTATATTAGTCAGAGCTTTTAATCTGTGATCAAGCTGTTAATCATTTAATCACCTTGATTAATTGATCAGTGGTCTTCGCCCCAATTAAAATACTCTCCAAAATTAAATAATGGTCTGTAATTTCGCCTAGAAACTAAACTGCAGTGGCTGAAGAGCTGCTGAAAACCATTTCATTCTTTCATTCAAGTCTCATTTGGTGATCCTGTCTGACTTTACAAATATTGTAATGGTTCAAGCATCCTGACATTATGTAGGAAGGTGAGAGAGACATAATTTTTGTTATGGCTTCCAACTCTTCTCTAGTAGCAATGATGCAATTGGTCTCTGAAAATAACAGAAAATCAAAGGGTTTAAGCAAAATATTTCAGGAGCACTTTCTTCCTATGCTTTGACTATCTCAAATTATGCATGGATAGTTTGATAGCTCACACTATCATGATGATGAAAGTGGGGCGTTGTTATTGTCATAATATACACTATGTTAGACACCAATGGTGCATTGTTCGATTTTGATTTGTATATGTTTACAAGTTCTCCAGGAAGAAATTCTCCACCTTGAATCTCCTCTACACTTTTGTTACTTGGAACAGCCATGCTGTAGACGTCTGATGGAGATTTTTAGGCAGATAAATAATATTGCAAAGTACAAAAGACGTTAGATCGTATCAAAAAGGATCAAGGCCTTATTTAAGTCAAGTGAGGTTTTGTTTAAATCAATTGGGTTCTGGTTACCTTCACAAACAAGACGTCCAATGGAAATTCTTCGGGAGGGGGGAAACATGGAAGGGATTTGTCTTAACAGAATAACAGAATTACAGTGTTAAAAGGGACCTAGCCCAGTGTTGGTGAACCTATGGCACGGGTGCCAGAGGCAGCACTCAGAGCCCTCTCTGTGGGCACGCATGCCGTTGCCCCAGTTCTAGGCCTTCAGCTGGGTTTTATAAAACCTTTTTGCTTTAGGCCTCCGCCGCCGTGTGCAAAAAAAAAAAAAGGTTCAATCAATCAGTCAATTTCAACTTCTCGTGAAAAAAAAAAAGATCTCGCAAAGTTGGAATTGATTGATTGAATGTTCTAGTCCCACCCAGTCTGCTGTTACCACCGCAGACATGCCCACCCAATGGGCCACACCCAGTCAATGAGCCACACCCACCAGGCACCCGACGATGCATAAGTGGGTGTTGGGTTGCAGTTTGGGCACTCGGTCTCTAAAAGGTTCGCCATCACTGACCTAGGAGATCTTCTAGTTCAATCACCTGCTCAAGCTTGAACCCTTACATAACCAGTTCTTGCATATACACCCTATATGTCACAGGAGTAAGGACAGATTGTCTAACAAATTTGGGGGCAACTACAGCTTTCATGGTATCTCTTCTGGCAGGAATTGAATGAATAAATGAATGAATGAATGAATGAATGAATCTGTATTATCAAAGTATAACATGGATACAGTGAGATTGGCTGAGCATCCCTCCGTGCCCCCACCATCACAACTCACAGTGACTACAACCCCACCAACTTATTACACCCTGTGAACTAATTGCACAGCACGCCAGCCTCCCGAGTCTATCATGCATAAAATTATGCTCCATTCAAGAGCCTGACAGCCCATGGATAGAAGCTGTTCAGCCTATTGGTTCGGCTGGCTATGTTTCTGTATTTCCTATCTGATGGTAGGAGAGTAAAGAGGTACCAACCAGGGTGCGAGTCATCCCTGAGAATTTTACTCTGCCAAGGCAATGGGCCCTGGCAATGTCATCCAGTGGTATCAGGGAATAGCCCACAATGTTTTATCTGAATTAAAAGCAGAATAAAAGAATAAAAGAGTTGGAAGAGGCCTTTGAGTTCTTTTAGCGCAACCCCCTGCTCAAGCAGGTGATCCTAGACAAATCCCAGCGACTGGTTAGGGCGCACAGGGTTGGCCTCCTACGAGTCCCGTCCGTTAAACAATGCCGTCTGGCGGGACCTAGGGCAAGGGCCTTCTCTGTTGCTGCCCCAGCCCTCTGGAACCAGCTTCCCTCGGAGGTTCGTACTGCTTCCTCCCTCCTAGCCTTCCGGAAAGGATTGAAGACACATCTATGCCGACAGGCTTGGGGCATGTGAGCTGCGCTCTGCCCCTTGGCCCTAAGAGTGTCCCACCATCAGTGCATGTGAATTGATTGAGTTTGTGTGTGGTATGAATGTGTTAATTTTAAAATTATTGTAGTATTTTTTGTTGTGAGCCGCCCCGGGTCTTTGGAGAGGGGCGGCATATAAATGTGATTTAAATAAATAAATAAATAAATGGTTGTCCAGTCTCTTCTTAAAAACCAAGAAAAAAACAAAAGAATAGATATTTAGCAATAGCAATAGCACTTAGACTCATATACCACTTCACAGTGCTTTACAGCCCTCTCTAAGTAATTTTTAGAGTCCGCCTATTGCCCCCCAAAATCTGGGTTTTCATTTTAATGACCTCAGAAGGATGGAAGGCTGAGTCGAACTTCAGCTGGTCAGAACTGAACTCCAAGCAGTGGGCAGAGTGAGCCTGCAATACTGCATTCTAACCACTGCACCACCACAGCTCTATCAGAGTTGCCACATTTTACTCACACGTCTGTATGTATGCATAATGAAATATATATACATATACATATACATATACATATACACATACACATACACATACACATACACATACACATACACATACACATACACATACACATACACATACACATACACATACACACACACGTATACTTATACGTATGCACATACACACACACACACACACACACAGGAAGTTTTTCAGACAGATCGGTCTGATTGGATACACCTTGACATTTTTAACTGCTGTACTGCAGTTAAACTTTTTACAATCTCTTTTGCCTTGCCGCCCCACAACTAGGGGCATAGAGCAGGCTCAAGTCGCAACTGCGAAATATTTACAAATTCAAATTTTCTTTTTTGACAAAGAGGTAAAGAATTAAATTGGGAGACTAAGATGGCCATTTCAAGCTTGTTCTGCTTTCATCAGTTAGCCATACCCTTTATGGGATTCGAACCTGGGCAGAGATTGTAAAAAGTTTAACTGCAGTACAGCAGTTAAAAATGTCAAGGTGTATCCAATCAGACCGATCTGTCTGAAAAACTTCCTGTATATATATATTCCCTTGACTCGGCTGACAAAGAGGGGAGGAGAACCTGTGGCTTGGTGGTTAAATCACTGCCTAGTCTGCAGAACTGCCCAGGTTCGAATCCCATAAAGGGTATGGCTAACTGATGAAAGCAGAACAAGCTTGAAATGGCCATCTTACTCTCCCAATTTAATTCTTTACCTCTTTGTGAAAAAAGAAAATTTGAATTTATATATATATATTGCATTTATATATATATATATATATATATATATATATATATATATATATATATATATATATATATATATATATATATATATATAGCATTTATATATATATAAATATATATATATATATTAAAAAATGCAATAGATTTATATCCTTCCTCTAGCATAGGGGTGTCAAACTCAATTTCACTGAGGGCCGCATCAGCATTGCGGTTGCCCTGGAGTGTGGGTGGCCAGAGTGGGTGCAGCCTACTGGGTGGCCGTGGATGGAGTGGGTGTGGCCTACTGGGTGGGCGTGGCCAGTTCTACATAATTTGCATCAAGGGTGCCTATGAGGGCCTGGGCAGGAGTGGGACAGATCTGAGGGTCTCTGGCAGAAGTGGGTGGGACCAGGGCAAATGCCAAGGCATGGTCCACTGGGGCAAGTGCCAAGATGGCCACCACAAAATTGTACATTGGCTCCTGGCTGGCCTGGGCCTGGGCCAGGGCCAAGGCAGCGGGGGCTGTTCCCTCACTGTTTCCAGGGTGGCTTCGCGGGCCATATGAAACCACTTCGCAGGCTGCATCCAGCCTCCGGGCCTTGTATTTGACATGTCTGTTCTAACATATTGGATTGCTGTGATTGGTTGATTAATTTCCTGTTGCTATATATGATGGAATTCTTGCAGACTCCCTGGAAAATTCAGTAAAATAAGCATCAGTCTTCTCACGATGGTGTGGTGAGGAAGCTCAAGATGGCTTACATAGTGGAGATGGGAATTCTCTTTTCATTTTGTCCCCACAACAAACCTTCTATGACATAACAAGGGCAGAAAGAGAATGTGAGATGTACCCAGTCATATTGTACAATTTGTGTTGGCCTATAGCCATAATAAATATGTCATTTGATTGCCAGGAGTTCTCAACCTTGGCAATTTTAAGACTTGTAGACTTCAACTCCCAGAATTCCTCAGCCAGCTTTGCTGGGAGTTGAAGTCCACAAGTCTTAAAGTTGCCAAGGTTGAGAACCCCTGGATTAGACTGAGTAGCTGAAATGCATTTGTATCCAGATTTCCATAGAACTACATTTATACGATACTGGCTCTGTTTGAGAATCAATCTAGGAGGGAGGGAAGGAAGGAAGGAAGGAAGGAAGGAAGGAAGGAAGGAAGGAAGGAAGGAAGGAAGGAAGGAAGGAAGGAAGGAATTGTAGATAGCACTATTATTAAATGGTGCAGCCAAGAAATTAAAAGACGCTTGCTCCTGGGGAGGAAAGCTATGGCAAATCTAGACAGCATACTAAAGAGCAGAGACATCACCCTGCCAACAAAAGTGTGTATAGTCAAGGCCATGGTTTTCCCAGTTGCAATGTATGGCTGTGAAAGTTGGACCATAAGAAAGGCTGAGTGCCAAAGAATTGAGGCCTTTGAACTCTGGTGCTGGAGAAGATTCCTGTGAGTCCCCTGGACTGCCAGGTGATCAAACCGGACAGTCCTAGAGGAGATCAACCCTGACCGCTCTTTAGAAGGCCAGATCCTGAAGTTGAAACTCAAGTACTTTGGCCACCTAATGAGAAGGAAGGACTCCCTGGAGAAGAGCCTAATGCTGGGAAAGATTGAGGGCAAGAGTAGAAGGGGACGACAGAGAATGAGGTGGCAGGATGGAGTCACTGAAGCAGGAGGCATGAGCTTAAATGGACTCCAGAAGATGGTAGAGGACAGGAAGGCCTGGAGGAACGTTGTCCATGGGGTTGCGATGGGTCGGACACGACTTCGCAACTAACAACAACAACAAATCTAATACTCCATGTTCTCTGTACAACTTACCACTCTTTTCTAAAGAGCAGGAAAGAGAAAGGAAGCAAATCTCCTTTACTTGACCCTCACTTTAGCAAAAGGGCCAGAACATAACTGTCTACATATTTAAGTGATTGGGCATATCTAACAACTCCCAATACTTTCTTCCCTAACAGGAACACTTCATAATTGTGCTTGAGACAAAACCACAAGTGAGCTATAAACGCCTTTTGTTCTGAAAGCAAAATTGATTCTACCTAGTTCAGCAAAAGCTTATTATGTATTCGGCTTATTCTGTAGGGAAGAGAGCAAGTCTAGCCTTTTTCTGATTGTTAAAAATGGAACCTGTAATGTCAGTCAATTGGATTTCAAAGGCAGGCATAAACGCAGCTGTGCCTAAGGCAATCCAATCAAATGGTGTCCCATTACAGTGGGCAAAGTTTGATAATCAATTACGTCACTGTCAACGAGCCCAGAGATTTCAGTTGGATGATTTAGGGAAGTCGTTAATTTTTGCTTATGAAATTTCGGAATGTGCTCTAAAGATTTTGGAGGGAGGTGTCAACATCCAGCTCAAGAATCCAAATAAAACTACAGGTTCATTCTGCCTCCCAAAATCTTACTGTTTATTGAATTCTTTGCACGGTTATGTCGAACCAAAAAATTCTGAGGTTCCAACACCAATTCACAGACTTAAAACATAATTTTCCCAGCCAAACCCCCAATGCCTTACGTAAGCCATAGAAACAAGTTCACTTTTTTTATGGGAACTGTCTACTTCAAATCCACACCTATTCTGGTGTCCTTGAAAAGGCTTCAGGCTCTCACAGTCTTCAGCTGAATTTCTCCATCAAACCTACTTGAAAGTAACACCTCTCTCCCTTAATCTAAAGGCAAGTTGAAATGCAGAGGCACCTAGCTGCCAAAGTTTCATCCTTGACAGTAGGGTCGTGAATCACACTAACCAGGAGCTCTTATAAAAACAATCAGTTGAGACAGAATCACAAACACTCATTCCGTGCTCTTTTAAAGGACCAGCCTGGTAGGAATGACCACAATTGGATTACAAGTCCAGCTTGAACTCTAATAGCTTCGTGGATATACCCATGTTTGTTGGCAGGGAATATGGAATTGGTTTCTCTTCAACTTCTTCTGGGATAGGTTTCCCCAATTTTCTTTGGCAATCTCTGTAGCCATCATCAAAGTATTGACCTGCTTCATGTATCTCTTTGATGTTGGGCCAGATTTATGAGTTGCTGCTATCTCACTGGATGAAAACAGTGCTGCTGTTGGACTATAAGTAAGAGAAAGGATGTTCCGGAGAGGAAATGGTCGTGGAGAGGAATCACAATCAACTGCGAACCATAGAGATGTTTTTTTTAAAAAAATAAAGTGAATTTTATTCAATGGTAAATCTGTCAGGCATGAAGAATCAGGACCACACTCTTAAGTTCCAGTTAAGAAGATTTATTGCTTAAGCCTATACACAAGAATCCAGTCAACTTACACTCAGCACCGAATTGGCACTAGAGAAGGATCAATAGAATTAAAAGAGGGCTGGATTTGGAGCTTTGTGGACACATAACGATTCCAGGCTGAGTCCTCTTTTGATTCCTCCTCTGCTTCTTTTTCTCCTACAAAATCATCTTGAACTGCATTCAGGAGTAGTTTTAATGTGTGAATAATGGTGTAGGGTTTTTTAAAAAAACATTTTAATGCAATAAAACAGGGGTCCCCAACCACTGGTCCATGGACCAGTCTGTGGCATGCCAGGAACTAGGCCACACAAACAAGCAATTCCCTGTCCACAGAAAAACCTTTCTCCATGAAACCAGTCCCTGGTGCCCAAAAGATTGGGGACCTCTGCAGTAAAAAGAAAGAAAAATATGAAAGGAAAAATTAAAAAAAAAGATGAATGATGAAAAAAAGAAGACAGGATTATGATTTCCATCCTTCTTTCCATTAAATAATTGGCATCTTAATTTGTCCCCTTCCTTTTTAAGTCTTTTAAATCTACAAACCCATAAATTATCTGTTCAGTCTTTTCTTTTTTCAAACACACACACACACACACACACACACACACACACACACCATATAAGGCTTCCAATCTTTTATAAAATATTTTTCCTGACCAAATTGTTCAGCTTTGCCACCTCAGCAAGCCCCATCAATTTATTGTGGGTGTTTTCATTATTTTTTTCCACCTTTGTGCATATGATAATATTGCTCCAGTTACCATACAAATGTTTCTTTCCTGTGTTTCTTTTTCAGTTCAGCCTGTGTAAAGCCCCAAAGAAATCATATTTATTTCATTGTAATAATCTTTTGCAATATCTATGGCGTCCTTCTATGAATTTGCCCCCCCCACCCCAATTTCTTTGCTTTTTCAACACATTCATTGTGCAGGATAATGGTATGGTTAAATATAAACACACTGCTTTAACTTTCCAATTTCTGCAAAACTGCTGGCCTGAAAACCTAAACTCTTTCGCAAATATCACAGCCCCATTGTTGAAAGAAAATAACATACATCGTTGAAAGAAAGACATTGGGTTGAGCAACAATTTTGATAAAAGGCAGCCAACTGTTTACTAGATCAGTGAATTTTGAACCCGTCCAGTGAAGTTCGTAAGTTAAGCTCATTCTTCACCTAAAGTCTAAATCTGTTTCTCTGTTGAGAAATGAACTCTGGGCCATTCTGCAAAATCAAAGAAAAGAAAGATGCAAGAGAAAACTATACAAGCACAAATAATGCTCTTTTGGTCATTAAAAAAAAAATCTGCTGGAGACCAAAACGTACGAAGAATGGCTGTGGGACTTGGGTTTGGCCAGTCTAAAGAAAGGAAGAAATAGGGGAGACATGATAGCAGCGTTCCAGTATCTGAGGTTGTTCACCAGCTGCATTCAGCTCTCAAAGAGTCATCACCTCCAATATACCCTATATAAATATGACATATAAATATAGAATTATGCATATATCCACCTATATTATACGACACAGAGAAACAACAGTCTAGTTCAGGTTATATAGACTTGTGCATGGAGAGAAAAACGAATGTTGTGAGTTTATCAGACGGATGGCCATAGGGAACAAAGCTATTACAGATAGCTTTCTAGCAGGTAGTCCTGCTAGAAATACTTTGAAACCTCCTCCCAGAGGGGAGCAACAGAAACAGACCATGAAGTGGGTTTGTGGAGGCCTTACTTCACCTCTGGCACCGACAGCCCCACCTAGCCAGTCCACTTCTTCTGGGGCCAAAGTTCTGCAGCTGCATTCGGGCCTGCATTTTTCAGTCAGGCCTTTCCAGACTTCAATCCATAGCTTGGTGCTCGGCTGCTGAGATCTTGCAGAACCGAGCTATGGATTGAATCTATAGCTCGGTTCTCGGCTGCAGAGGCCTTCTGGAAAGCCCTGTGAAATGCAGAAATGCAGGCCTGGCTGCAGAAGAGGCCTCAGCAGCAGAGGTGGGCTGGCAAGGAGAGGCCTGGCTGCAAGGAAAGTGGTTGCAAGCAGCTCTCCACCTCCACCCTAGCTTGACTTTTAGCTGTGTGCCTCGCCCCAAAACTAGGGTTTATTTTGGGGGTAGGGCTTATAGTAGGCCCACCCCCAAAAATCAAGCTAGGGCTTATTGTTGGTGTAGGCCTTACTTTTGGGAAAATACGTTATTATTGCTTAATGTCAGGGTAATAACAAAGCTCCTGTTATTTGTGATCTTATTAATGAGAGCAAAGCAACCTCGCGTGTACTACCAAGACCTGGCTAGACCTGGAGAGTGAGGAAGTGCTCTCTCTGAAATGTTCTTGGCCCAGTTTAAGACGTAGAACCAGCTGAGACCCCAGAACAGAGGAGGTCCACTAGCAGTTGTCATATGGAAGTCTCCGTTGGCCTTCAGAGACGCTGCTCCACAAGTTGTGAGATTCTGTTGCAGGACTGTAGAGATTATTGCTACTGCAACGGCCTCTTTGCTGCTTAGAAACCTCTGGAGACCGTCTCAAGATTTGGCAGTTGCATTTCCACAACCTGACAACACCAAGAATATTTTTGTGTAATCCAGGTTACAAACTGGACCTTGCAAAGACTGCTTTACTCCGGTCCTGGTAGATGTACATGCGTAACTCATTATTCTACTCGTAACTTGGAAACTGGCAAAAGCTGACGGGATTCTCACTCTTAAAACATGGTCCTCACTCAGACAAAGCTCAGCCCCTTTAAAATCCATAATGCACTTTCTAGTCAAAGTGAAATATATGCTAACCGACTTTAGTTTGATAATTAAAGGTTATAGTTATAACTTCTTCTTATCCATTTTTGGACTTTGTATTCATTGAGGAATCCTAGGCTTAAAGTTTAATGATACATTCTTTTTTGAAGTTATAGACATGATGCCAGACTTCTAAATAGTGAAGCACAAACTGCTTGGGATTGCAAAGCACGCTTATTGTTAGAAGCCAATGTTTTCAAAAGTAACCAATTATGAAAAGTTGTTGACAGCTGATTTCATATTCTTTGGAATTTATTGTCTTCTTTTAAAAAAAGGGGGGGGAAGAACTACAGGCTTATGAAAGATGAACAGAGAGGCAACGCCAACTATTTATTTCCCTAAAGGCACAAGGTAATTGTAAATGGCAGTACTACAGATCTGGATGAACAATGGGAATATTATTCGGTAAGTTATTAATAGAAGTATCTTGTTTCTAGCAAAAGAACAGCTCAGATCTTATCTGTAATTTTATCCTCAGGTGTTTCTGCAGAAATTAAATGAAGTTATCACACTTTTTGCAGTCCAATAAAATTAATTTTAATTAAGAAAAGTTAACATTTCCCAGAGAATTGTTTGGGTATCTGTGCTTGTGTGTGTTTCTGGCCATATCTATATTTACAAAGCCAGTTTTCAAAATGTTTTTTTTTTCGGAATAGTTTTCTCAATAAATTTATACTTTGTGCAGAAGTATCTCTGAAAAACTTTCTTTTTTATAGTCTTTATAAGAAGATGTCTTTCTTAGAGTGGGATCAATCTATTCTCCAAAGCACCTGAAGGCAGGACAAGACGCAATGGAGGGAAACTCACTAAGGAGAGAAGCAACCTAGAACTAAGGAGAAACTTCCTGACAGTGAGGACAATTAACCAGTGGAACAACCTACCTCCAGAAGCTGTGAATGCTCCAACACTGGAAAATTTTAAGAAGAGATTGGACAGCCATTTGTCCGAAATAGAATAGGGTTTCCTGCCTGAGCAGGGGGTTGGACTAGATGACCTCCAAGGTCCCTTCCAACTCTGTATTCTGTCACTTTCACTTTGACTGGACAATACATTATGGATTTTAAACTTAAATGTTAAACTTTGCCTCAATGGGGACCACATTTTAAGAATGAGAATCCCATCAGTTTTGGCCAACATCAAGATTACTAGTGGAATAATGAGTACACTTCATACATCAAGACTGGAGAAAGCCCCAAACTAAATTGACAATCTGGATTCCACAAATGTCGATTTGTGTTTGTGGAAATGAAACTTGGGGGGGGATAAAACCACCCTTATTTAAGTCAAAATATTGCCGTGAGGATGCCAAAGAAAGAAACTGCATTTAGAAATTAGCAAATTCACCTTTGTTTTAGGAGAGCTGCAGCCATGATTACTAGCTTCAAATGGGCAGGTCAAAACCAGGTGCTCCTGTTTAATATACACCATATATTGTGAATAAGTGAAAAGGATTAGGGTTTTTCTTGTGCTGTCACACAGATTTTGTGTGATAGTGATCATGGCTATGGGGCTCCTCTGTCTTAATTTCAGAAGAACTTTTTTCTGCAGAGGGGAAATTTTAGTTAGTTTAAAGAAACATGCACGGACTCACCCAGAAAAACATCCTTCAAAGGGTCAAATAGCAATGGAAATGGATTTAAGTACTCCCCCCCTCACACGTATTCATATTTATTGAATTTGGAGAGATGTCAGTCCTTATCCATGCCTCTGTTAGGGGTGATTACTTGTACTAATGTTAATTTCCTATCTGAACATCTAATTTACTGTGCAAGCATCTGCATGTTTGTTCAGGAGAAATTACCTTTACATTTAGTTCAGCACCCAGATGAGCATGAAGAAGATTTCAGCCTTCAGTTCCTTGTGTCCAATATCTATATCCGTCCGTCCGTCCATCCATCCATCTCTCTCTCGTCTCTCATCTATCTGTTTTATATCTCTGTCTGTCTGTCTGTCTGTCTGTCTGTCTGTCTGTCTGTCTGTCTGTCTATCTATCCAGTGCTTTTTTTTCTTAAAAAAAAAAAAGGTGCCGGAACTCACACGTCATACAACCCGCCTTGCCTACCCTACAAGGTTCCATCCCCCCCAAAAAAATGCCGGAACTCTGTTCTGGGCGTTCTATGAGAAAAAAAGCCCTCTATCTATCTATCTATCTATCTATCTATCTATCTATCTATCTATCTATCTATCTATCTATCTATCTATCTATCTATCTATCTATCTATCTATCTACCTACCTATCTACCTATCTATCTATCATCTGTCTGTCTATCTATCATCTATCTTTCTATCTTTCTATCTTTCTATCTATCTATCTATCTATCTATCTATCTATCTATCTATCTATCTATCTATCTATCTATCTATCTATCTATCTATCTATCTGTTATGTCTGGCCCTTCTCAGCTTAGTAAAATCCACAGTAGTATTTCTTTAAGAGTTTTATTTAACACATTTCAAGAGATTCATTGCAAAGCAAGCTGCTGGCATTTTGTTGGCCGGAACGGCCAATTCTGATTTATTTACATTCCGCTTAAACATGCTCTCCCTCCCTTCCAATTAACTCACTCTTTATCTGTAAAGTTGTCCAAGAGCTCATTAATCTTCCGTAGAGTCCAAAAACACCAAAAAACTGAGTTCAAACGAACTGGGCAAGGCATCAAGCTACTCCTTGATAGTAACGTTGCTCGTGACAAAGAATTAGTCCCTCCTTTATCTTCTAATATAGTTTCCGATACGTCACTTCCCCCATTACTTCCTTTTTCCACGTAACTGACACCTCCGCCTATCAAACCTTCGGAATCTCGGATCAAGCCATCTATCTTCCTGTTCCAAATCTGACTCATCATTTTGAGAGTCTGAGTCAGACTGCATACAAATCTCCTCATTATCTAGCTCGGCTGCCGGGAGGGGAAAATACCCAGAGGGGCCTGGTTGTTCTTCATCATCATCTGACATTTCCCCAGCTGGTCTAGAGACACTCACAACACTATCTATCTATCTATCTATCTATCTATCTATCTATCTATCTATCTATCTATCTATCTATCTATCTATCTATCTATCTATCTATCTATCTATCATCTGTCTGTCTGTCTGTCTGTCTGTCTGTCTGTCTGTCTGTATTGCAGGTGTGACAATTCAATGTGCACCTAAATTTATTTTTAATTGGTAAATTAATCGAAGCAAACCATAAACAAAGCAACCAGCACAGTAATAGTCTTACAGAAATCTATGGAGTAACTTCACTTGGAGAAATATGTATGGGTCTAATAATTACAAAAACAATATTGTATATGGTTGAAAAAAGAAACAACGACAAAATATTAGAGGACTATTCCATGCCCAGGGATGAAAGAGGGGTTGTTTTTTTTTAGCTTGGAGTAAAGTTTGTAAGAAAAGATAAGAAATGTGTTTAAAAACCATACATGGTGTGGAAAATGCAGAGATGTTTTTCTCCCTCTATCTCAAAGTTACCCCTTGGAGACATCTAGTCACTTAAATTTCAGGAAAGTCGGAGCAAGAATCAGTAAAAAAAAAATGTTTCTCCACTTGACAGATAGGTGAACTATGGAATTTGCTGTTATCAAAGACATGATGTCTGCTAATTTCAGTGGTTTGGAAAACAGATACAATAAATTCATGTAGGATCAAGGTAGCAGCAATTAAAATAACAGAAAAGCAAAGTTGGAAGGGACCTTGGGGGTCTTCTACTCCAACCCCCTGTTTAAGCAGAAGACCCTGTTTCCAATTCAGACAAATGGTTGACCAATTTCGTCTTCAAAACCTCCATTGATGGAGCACCTACAACTTCTGGAGGCAAGTCATTCCACTGATAGACTGTCCTCACTGGCATAAAATTTGTCCTTAGTCTCAATTTAGTTCTCTCCTTGATTAGTTTCCATCCATTGCTTCTTGTCCTGCCTTCAGGTATTTTGGAGAAGTATAGGACTTGTTGAATGATTCTTCTTCTTGTTGTTGTTGTGCCATATCTGATATCGGACGTTGGTGATCCTGTTTTATCAGCAGCCACACGAAAAAGTGCTGCTGAGTTTTGTCCAAACCAGTCCTTTAGATATTGAAGCCATGATGTTCTTCTTCTGCCTGGACCTCGTTTGCCTTCAATCTTTCCCTGGAGGATTAAATGAAGTATGATGTATTTTTCTGGGTGTCGCATCACATGTCCAAAATACTCTAACTTTCATTTTTTAATTGTTTTGATGATTTCCCTTGGCTTTCTCAGGCAGCCTATCACCTCCTTGTTTCTGATCTTGTCAACCCAGCTTATGCATAACAGCCGCCTGTAAATCCACATTTCAAATGTTGAATGATTGCTCTAAGAAAAAGCATGCTTTTGATATTACCTGGAAGGATGTAGATCAGTGGTTCTCAACCTATGGGTCGCGACACCATTTGGGATCGAACGACCGTTTCGCGGGGTCGCCGGACACCGCGGTCCGCCATTTTTTTATTTTTTTTTAATTTTTTTTTTTAAAAATTCATTGCACGCGCGCTGCGCATTTGCGCGGTTCGGGCCATTGTGCGCGTGCCGCACATGCGCGGATCGGCCCATCGCGGCCCGCCATTTTGGGTTTTTTTATTTTTATTTTTTTTCGTCACGCACGCGCCGCGCATACACGGATCTGCCCGTTGCGGTCCGTCATTTTTAATTTTTTTTAATTTTTATTTATTTATTTTTTTGTCGCGCTTGCACCACACATGCGTGGTTCGGGCCATCGCACGCGCGCCGTGCATGCGCAGATCGGCCCGTTGCGGTCCGCCATTTTGTTTTTGTTTTTTTATTTTATTTTTATTTTATTTTATTTTATTTTTTTAAAAAAAAAATTTGTCGCGCGCACGGGTCGGGGTCGCGGCGCGCATGGGCGGCGCAAGTGGGGTCTCAACCTGAAAAAGGTTGAGAACCACTGATGTAGATAAAGGAAGACTATTCATTTCCCTGATCTTCTTGTATGCATCTAGTTGACCTTGCGTGCTCCAAAATAATGAGCAGGAGGATCACTGCTTCTTCTTATGCACCTGCAGAAATTAAGCAGAAATATCTAATCTGACTTTTTGTTACTTTCAAATGAATTTTGGGTGTTCCTCAAGATTTCCCCCGACACGCATTGAACAAGTTATAATTTTATTAAAAGTTGCTCTGCATTTTCCTACACAAAAATGCCTCTGCTGCTCTCATTTTCATATTTGATTGTGCCCTTTTCATTCTCCTCTTCAACACACATAGGCCATGCTGTGTGGGATGAATTTTATTCTCCAAGGAGCCATGAACTTTGGATTTCTCTATTTTATTTTATTTATGTATTTATTTTTGCTGCAAAAGATGAATAATTCCCGCTGGAATTTTTGTTTCTATTGGCTAGAGCTAAAGACATTTAATTAACAGAACCTGTGAGTAATATGTCTGTGAGAGAATAATACATATAAAAAGGAACATTAAAAAAAGCACTGCTGGCAACTTTCTGACATTTCCGTGGAAATGTCAATTTAATGCAGTCAATGTGTTTAAGTCAGCATGAGTACACTGTTGACTAAGCTAGGTTAAGCAAGTGGCAGAATGTCTAATCTACTTTACTGGTTCTGTTAGAAAATATTTCAGACCGTGCTCCAGAAATTATGTAGACCTAAATGGGGAGCTTCAGTTGCCACCCTCAGGTCATCAGCCTAGGGTTGATCCAGTGGTGGGATTCAGCCCGTTCGCACCAGTTTGGCCGAACCGGTAGCCAATTTTTTGTTGCCCAAGCCAAGAATGGACTTCCGGAAACGGCATCCACAGAGAGGACCGGTTGTTCACATATTTGAATCCCACCACTGGGCGGATCTACAGATTAGCTGAAACCTGGCTCAAAAACAGTATCTGTGAGAGGGACCTTGGAGACCTAGTGGGGACGATCACTTAAACATGAGCCAGCAGTGTGCAACAGCATCCAAAAAAGCTAATACAATCCTGGGTTGTACAAACAGAGGCATAGAATCAAAATCACATGAAGTACTAGTACCGCTGTATAAAGCCTTAGCAAGACCAAACATGGAATACTGCATCCAGTTTTGGTCACCGCATTACAAAAAAAGACGTTGAGACTTTATAAAAAGTGCAAAGAAGAGCAACTAAGATTATGAAAGGCCTGGAGACTAAAACATATGAAGAACGGTTGCAGGATTTGGGCTTGGCTAGTCCAGAGAAAAGAAGGACTGTGTTGTGATTCCGTGCCAGCCTGTGCTCACAACAGCTGAGTCGGAGGAATCTGAGGAGGAGGTGGAGGAGGCCTTGGAAGGGCCATCAGGGGCAGAGGGAGGCTCGGATGAATTACAGGACTCACGGTTTGATGCAGAGCCTGGGCCCTCCAGTCGTGTTCCTGATGAAGCTCAGCTGTGTGAGGAGAATGAGTCAGACTTGGAGGACTCACACCTGATGGACTTGCTAATTGACGCTCGCACACGTCGTCAATTAGCGAGAGTAAATCAGCAGCAGTCAATACGGCAACTCCAGAGTAAAAGGAGAAGGCAATGAGAGGCAATGCCTTGGGACTGCTGAATAAAGGGAGGAGGTGAGGGCGGTGCTGGTTGCTGAAGGCAACCGTTTGCAAAGGGCTTCTTGGAATCCTGGTCTGTTCATCTTGCTGGTGACTTCTCTTCTGTTTGCATCATGTTTTCTTGGGGACTATTTTCTTCCTTTGGACTTGAGTTTTGCTGTTTGTGTTTTGGACTATTTGTCACCCATATTAAAAGGGGTTTGTTTTGTTTTAAAGTCTCCAGCCTATTGTATCAGCAGGGGTTTGGTCATTGTGCCTTTAACAAGGATGGCAATAGGTTGGGATAGAAAAGACTGGAGGGGACATAATAGCAGTATTCCAGTATTTGAGAGGTTGCCACAAGGAAGAGGGGATGAATTTATTTTCCAAAGCACCAGAGGGAAGGACAAGAAACAATAATTGGAAACTGATCCAAGAGAGAAGCAACCTGGAATTAAGGAGAAACTTCCTAACAGTGAGGACAATTAACCAGTGGAACAGCTTACTGTCAGAAGTTGTGGGTGCTTCATTGTTATGCCCTCTGGTTCTTTGGAGAATAACTTGACCCCCTCTTCTTGGTGGCAGCCCCTCAAAGGAAATGGATCTTTCACTTGCTCATATTTCTTGAGAATGGCATGATGACCTAGAGGTGGAGTTCTCACCTTACAACCAAGAGACTATGAGTTCACATTTCTCTCACTGGGCACAATGAGTAATTGTCTGCTGCAAACTCTGCATAGGGGACAGGAAGGGCATCCGGCCAGTAAATGCTCAGCTCTAATCAGCCCCCCCAAAAAACCCACTCCAAAACAAGGGCTTGCAGGGTCATTAAAAGAAAAAAAACCCGATATTTCTTGATTTAATCTGTGACTCTTTCATTCAGTTGCATAGAATCCTGCATTCCATTTAGTGAAGAATGGACAATGGGTAAAACCCATCTGTTATCAAAGTCACTGAGCTAAATTAAATTACACTCCAGTTGTCAATGTGCTAATTTGTAAAGCATAGTGTTTAATAAACACTCTAAAAGAAGAAGAAGAAGAAAAAGCAATGTTAAAGAAATGTTTGAGATAACATATTTTAGAAAGCTAACCGTAATGGAAGCAATTTCCTGAACAGCAATAGAATGAATGAATGGTTCAAATACAAAAATGAACACGGCAGTGACAATTACCACTAAGTGAAAAATGGAGAGAAAGGGAACGGAAGCTTAAAGAGGGCTGTAAAACACTATGAAGCTGTATATAAGTCTAAGTGCTATTGCAAACTCTGCCCACTGCCAGGAGTTTGATCCTGACCAGCTCAAGGTTGAATCAACCTTCCATCCTTCTGAGGTCGGTAAAATGAGGACCCAGATTGTTGGGGACAATATGCTGACTTTGTAAACTGCTTAGAGAGGGCTGTAAAGCACTGTGAAGTGGTATATAAGACTAAGTGCTGTTGCAAACTCTGCCCACTGCCAGGAGTTCGATCCTGACCAGCTCAAGGTTGAATCAACCTTCCATCCTTCCGAGGTCGGTAAAATGAGGACCCAGATTGTTGGGGGGAAATAGGCTGTAAACAGCTTAGAGCAGGGCTTTTCAACCTTTTCACCCATTGTACCACTTTTAGGATATGGCAACATCCGAGTACCACCAGTCGCCTAGAAAGGTGTCAAAAACTTGATGACCAAAAAAAAAAAAAGGAAAAAAGTGATAAAATACAGATAGTCCTTTACAACAGTTCACTTAATGACTGTTCAAAGTTACAATGGCACTGAAAAAAGTGCCCCCCAAGCCACAGCCGAGCAAGACACCTGCCTGCCCACCCGGCTGCACTCTTCCTCCTGTCTGAGGTTTTCATTGTTGTGAGCATTTATGTTGAGGATTGGCACTGGGGGTGGGGTGGGGATGTTTGGTTTTTATTCCCCCCGTCTGCTGGGTGATTGCAGCAGGTTTTGGTCACTTCACATGACCCTGGGACACTGTGACTGTCATAAATATGAATCAGTTGCCAAGCATCTGAATGTACATCACGAGACCCGGGAGATGCTGTAACATTCCAGCTGATCGGCGGTTCGTCTGGGCTCAGCAGAAGCACCAGGATCAGTGCCGAGTTCCAGCTGGAGCCTGGGGCTGATCCTGGCGCTTCCACTGAGCCCTGACAGCCCTGCAGCTCCAGCCGTCTCTCGCTCAGGCTTGTGCGGTGCTGCCACCGGATCAGCTCATTCCCCTCCCCCACTACCACTTTTCTAGGATGGTTGCCTACCACCTGCCAGGTGCCAATGTACCACAGGTGGTACCCGTACCACTGGTTGAAAAGCCCTGGCTTAGAGAGCTGTAAAACTCTGTGAAGCTGTATATAAGTCTAAGTACTATTGCTATTGCTATTAAAGGATGGATTACCACCCCTCAAAAAAAAAATGGGAGCCACAAAGATTGCATGGTTACAATTGATTTTTTAAGCGATTGCCAGAAAACAGTAGGTTTCCATGGCAGAGAAAAAGATTAAGATTCATGCACATTGTTGCTTTGTTCTTTTTATTCTTCTTCTTTTCTTCTTTTTTTGGCTGTAAATCCAAAGTGGCCAACTGCTCCAAAAATAAAATCCGATTTCAAGGTGTCCTTGAGAAAGGGAGAAAAAAATTATGAAGACCGATTTCATTGTTGATATAATTGAAACTGGAATGCATCGGGAGGTTTAATACAGTATATCACAGATTCAGTAAATACTAAGATTTCTTAAATGCAGCTATTTAGTAGCAGAACATCTGGGTTATTTGGCGTTAATGCTTTGTTAATGGTCTCTGTCTGTGGCATAAGTAAATATGTCTCCCACCTCTGCTTCCGTTATACTCTCTTTAGATGTGCATGCAAATGTTTATGTGTGTGTACATATAGACCCACAGAGAGACAGAGGAAAGAGATTCCATCAGTTTTGACAAAATGAATTGTCTGATGAATTAAATTAATACAATAGAGGGGCAGCTTAGTCCTCAGTTCAAGGATGAGCCTAGAAACCAGGAGACATGAGTTCTAGTCCTGGTTTAGCCATGAAAGCTGGCTGAGTGACCTATGATGTTTGGCCTGGGCAACAAGCCAATCGATCAATTCTGTCACACAACCAATTGATCAACACTCGGTAGATAGAAAAATAAGAGCAGACCCTGTACTAGCAGGAAAAATGCTAGGACAGTGATGGCGAACCTTTTAGAGACCGAGTGCCCAAACTGCAACCCAAAACCCACTTATGCATCGTCGGGTGCCAGGTGGGTGTGGCCCATTGGCTGAGTATGGCCCATTGGGTGGGCGTGGCTGCGGTGGTAACAGCAGACTGGGTGGGATTAGAAAGTTCAATCAACCAATTCCAACTTTGCAAGATCTTTTTTTTTCCGCGAGAAGTTGAAATCGACTGATTGATTGAACCTTTTTTTTTTGTACATGGTGGTGGAGGCCTAAAGCAAAAAGGTTTTATAAAACCCAGCTGAAGGCCTAGGACTGGGGCGATGGCGCACGTGCCCACAGAGAGGGCTCTGAGTGCCGCCTCTGGCACCCGTGCCATAGGTTCGCCACCACGGCGCTAGGATGTGGGAAAATATGATTAAATTTCTCATTTTTAAGTTCTAAGCCAACTACTTCAATGAGCATTAGCATCTGCTAACACTCAGACCATGGCATAATTAACTTCCAGTTTATGCTTTGTTTTAATTGATTTGTTTTGGAAAATAATGGAAAATTATGATAAATTTGTTTCTTTTGGAGGAAGGATAACATTTGATTGGCAGAATTGACTTCTTCATTTTATAAAGGAGCTGTGGCGGGCAAGTGGTTGGAATGCAGTACTGCAGGCTATTTATGCCGACTGCCGGCTGCCAGCAGTTCGATTCTCACCCGCTCAAGGTTGACTCAGCCTTCCATCCTTCTGAGGTCGGTAAAATGAGGACCCAGATTGTTGGGTGGCCATAGGCAGACTCTGTACACTGCTTAGAGAGGACTGTAGAGCCATATGAAGTGGCATATAAGTCTAAGTGCTATTGCTATAAAAGAGTCTGATTCTAAATTGTAGAAATAATTCCTGGATGTGATTTATTTATTTTTTTTCTTTTTAATATATTCTGCGGATAGGATGCGTCTGTCAGCCTGCTACAACTGTTTCACACCTTCCCTGCTTTCTTCCTGTGAAATGAATGTGAAGTGCTACGTACAGGGGCTTCTAAACTCATCATACAGTGAGAAAGTGTGTCCTGTTGGAATTTCTCTGTTTATCTGTGTGCTACAGGAAGCTCTCAACTTTGACATTCGACAATTACTCCTTCTACACATGTGGACATATTAAAAGAGTGGCTTTACAGGCATGCAGATGAGTTTCCAGTTTCTAATATCAAGATGGAAGAGACCAAACCTCTGTCAAATGAAATGAACTCCCACAGAATCAGTTCCAAACAAACCAGGATCTGATGTCTGAATGCTTTCGGAAATTCAGATGCCGCATTTGGGACATCAGTGCTGCATTCTAACCTCCGTTCTACCATGGCCCTCTCAAGAGGAGTGGCATAAATTTAATAAATAAATGAATAAACTATTTTCACAAATTCCATCTAAATCTCAAAACAACAAAATAATCAAGAATCTAAAGGATGTTACCTACCAATCTTCTGGATCTATGCCTCTCATCCTGAACAGTCGGTATTCTTTTATAATTCTTCTTCTGCTCCTGAGGATTTTATAACATTTCATTTTTCCCCCCAATATGCTGATCAGTGGAAGGGAAGACTGTCAGTCTGTTTTTTTTCCACTTTAACAAACAACGGTACACTCTTCTCTTGTCAGCATTGTTGTTGTTGTTATTACCGGTATTATTCAAGGTGTCCCTGATGACATTGCCTTCATCTCATCCCCCTAGTCGACAAGCTGAGACAGACTTAAATCACCCCTTAGCTGTGCTGGTGTTATGGAATCTCTCCCCTTATTAGGACATGATCCAAGATCAGCCTTGTGGCATGTCAAATCTGTTGATCTGTGTCTTCTGTTAGCTTGTAGGGAAGTTAGGGGACAAAAATTGTCAGGGAGCAGAAGAAATAAAGGCAGAGCAAGGATGAGCAATCAGGACAGCAACCGTTTTCAAGAATGGGTGGATCATACTTCAGTCCACATTGAAAAATGTGATATAGAAAGAAGAAGAAGAAGAAGAAGAAGAAGAAGAAGAAGAAGAAGAAGAAGAAGAAGAAGAAGAAGAAGAAGAAGAAGAAGAAGAAGAAGAAGAAGAAGAAGAAGAAGAAGAAGAAGAAGAAGAAGAAGAAGAAGAAGAAGAAGAAGAAGAAGAAGAAGAAGAAGAAGAAGAGGTACTTCTTTGTGTTCCTCTAAATTGCTTCTTGCAGGGTGCCACTTGCTCTTTCACTGAGAGAATATCAAAGCACAAAGATAAAGGGGCGACAGGGGAAAACGCTGCAATGTCATCCTTACTGAGCCATTTCTGGCCGGTAGCACAAATCATTGGGGTGTCCAGAATAGAGCGAGACAACATTCTGATTGATTTCAAGAAGGAGGAGGAGGAGGAGGAGGAGGAGGAGGAGGAGAAGGAGAAGGAGAAGGAGAAGGAGAAGGAGAAGGAGAAGGAGAAGGAGAAGGAGAAGGAGAAGGAGAAGGAGAAGGAGAAGGAGAAGAAGGTCAGATCCTTAGTGTTCTCTGAGCTTGGAGTTCATCTAGTCATGGAGTTCATGGAGCACCTACAACTTCTGGAGGCAGGTTGTTCCACTGGTTAATTGTTCCCACTGTCAGGAAGTTTCTCCTTAGTTCTAGGTTGCTTCTCTCTTTGGTTAGTTTCTATCCATTGCTTCTTGTCCTGCCTTCAGGTGCTTTGGAGAATAGCTTGATTCCCTCTTCTATGTGGTAGCCTCTGAAATATTGGAACCCTGCTATCATGTCACCCCTCATCTTTCTCTTCATTAGACTAGACATGCCCAATTCCAGCAACTGTTCCTTATATGTTTTAGCATCCAGTCCCCTAATTATCTTTGTGGCTCTTCTCTGTACTCTTTCTAGAGTCTCAACATCTTTTTTACATTGTGGTGACCAAAACTGGATGCAGTATTCCAAGTGTGGCCTTATCTAGGCCTTGTAAAGTGGTATTAACACTTCACGTGATCTTGATTCTTGATTGACTTAGAAAGTCTGTTTTGGTGTAAATCAAAATTAGATTCCCCCCCAAAAAAAAAATAATGGTGCACTGAGCATTGGTTTGGATCTTATAGTTAGTTTGTTAGTTAGTTTAGTTTATTGATTAGCCCATAGGCCATATCAAAATACAGAATTCCAAACATATAATATTAATAAAATCCTATAAAAACAATTTAAAATGAAATTGGGGTAAAATACATAATTTAATATGCAGACAAGTAAAATAAGATAAAATTATATTACGGTATCACCCATACAATCTACCCCAATCAGTCCCACATATGATGATCTTATCCGAACCATTTTGCTCAAGTACTGTGTTGTGTTAAGTGTTATTTTCAGATTCTGGCCACACATAAGATATGTTGTTTTAATATGAGGTTCTCAAAGGGT
Organism: Bothrops alternatus; assembly: GCA_034064705.1. NCBI lineage: Eukaryota > Metazoa > Chordata > Lepidosauria > Squamata > Viperidae > Bothrops > Bothrops alternatus. Next base: position 114,466 of record JARGCV010000585.1, read on the forward strand.
CATTTGTTTAATGTATGAACCAAGGTACCTACAGTACAAACAACAATCAAATGGTATGTGAGCCAAGTCTTCTATCTCTACCGCTCCGCAAATGCAGATACGTCATCCATCATATGGTATACAATGTCTTGTCTAGATTTTAAATTCCCATCAAAATTTAGAATATCTTTATATGTCCCTATTTTATCTAGACTGACTAGATTTGGATATACAAATGCTTCTATTGTTGAGAGCCATCCTGGAATTTTCAAATAGATCTTACATTTTATTTTTTTCCCATGTTAATAATAGTGCATTTCTAATATAGTTCAAGAAGCTAAGGAAAATGGAGGTTTTGACTTGCCAGAATTATATTATCAAGCATCAGTACTAACATGGGTAAAATAATGGATAACCCTTAGAAATAAAAGATTGCTGTACTTGGAAGGACGTGACCTATAACTTGGTTGGCATGCTTTTTTATGGCATGGAAAAAATAAAATACATAAATACATCATATGGTATACAATGGAATCTCCCACATCTAGCCATTGTATCAAGTTGTTTGAATCTCACTCACGTAACTATCTCCCTACGATGTTTTGGCAATTGTAACTTTCAATTTTATGGTAAATTTATCCTTGGAGTGATTTTCACGTTTAATTCTTTCAGAAAGCAATTTCAACATTAAGTCATCGACCCTTAACTAGAACATGTTCTGCAACACATGCCCAATTTTATAGACCAGTGAGCATAACTGTTGAGTTCTTTCATTGGCATCATTCAGTAGAACTGAGTCAAAACATTAGTTGATGAATTTCACAATATCATCAATATTGCACCCAGACCTTGGAGACTGCAAAGAAGAAATTCAAAGACACAAGACAGTGTTTTGAAGGTTCATACTGCCCTTGAATGATAGGTCCTCAAGAATACGCTTAGAAAAGTCATCATGTCAAGAATGACAGGGAAATGAATAATCCCGGTATGCATTTATCACAGTTAAAGAAACTATTCAAAAAACCTTGAACAGCAAGACTGCAGTATTTTTTTTAAAAAAAAATTATAATTTTTATTAATTATATATTTGTAAATGTAAACAGAGGAAACAAAGAAAAAATCAGGTTGAGTGCAACTCAACTTAATACATTCATTTTCTACTTGTAAACATTTTTCAATCAACATATAAAACATTTAACTATAGGCTAGATACAGTTTCTTAGATTGATATTTCCCTTGTATGTAATCTATCCATTTTTTTTCAGTCCAACATATATTTTTCATTTGAATGATCCTTCAAATATGCAGATATTTTGGCCATTTCTGCCAAATTTATGACTTTCAAGGTCCATTTTTCAATAGATGGTAATTCTGGTTTCAAAAAGCCTTGAACAGCAAGACTGCAGTATTGATAACCATTGGTAATTTTATCACAGATCATTTGCTTTTACATTTTCCACTGGACATCCAGTCATCTTGATTCTATTTTTTTCCATTTTTATCTGAAAAAAATAGTAACCACATTAAGAGGTGAGATGGCTGTATTGTGCAATTGTTTATTCATGTTTGTTTGTTTTTTAACCTCTGACTGGCTTAAGAGATATGTGTGCTTTCTCCGACAGTCATTAATACCAGATAATTGATCCTGTTGGGGGCAAAACTATATTGAATTTGTTGAACCCGGAAACATGGATCCAGTCCTAGGCAGATGATGAATACTAGCTAAGTCATATTAGTGCTTATAAACTCTCTCTTTTGTTTTATTAAACCAACAGACTTTTCTCCATCAGTGCTAAAAAGCAAGTGGTTACCAGTAGAATAACAGACATGGGGTTCAAGCCAGTGGTGGGATTCAGCCGGTTTGCACCAGTTCGGCAGAACTGGTAGCTAATTTTTTGTTCCCTAGGCCCAGAGTGGACTTCCAGAAGCAGCATCCACACAAAGAACCGGTTGTTCACATATTTGAATCCCACCACTCGTTCCAGCTAGAAGTGAATGGGATACCTCTCCACAGTGGAAATCAAATTAAATAGGATACGTGGGAACCAGCAATATATCTGAAAGACTTGACTTTTCCTAAGAGTGAAAAGGTAAAGTTTTCCCTGTCAGTTGTGTCCATCTATAAGGCATGGTGCTCATCTCTGTTTCCCTGGCTAAGGGAGCCAGCATTGTCTACATGGGGCTCCCCTTGAAGTGCATGCGGAGGCTCCAACTGGCACAGAATGCGGCCGCGCGGGTGGTGGTGGGGGCACCCTGGTGGGCACGAACGGCCCCCATCCTGCGCGAGCTACACTGGTTGCCGGTGGTCTTCCGGGTGCGCTTCAAGGTGTTGGTTACCACCTTTAAAGCGCTCCATGGCATAGGACCCAGTTATTTACAGGACCGCCTACTGCCAGTAAATACCTCCCACTGACCAGTTCGCTCCCACAGGGAGGGCCTCCTCAGGGTGCCATCGGCTAAGCAATGTCAGCTGGTGGCGCCCAGGGGGAGAGCCTTTTCTGTGGGGGCTCCGACGATGTGGAACGAGCTTCCTCTGGAACTCCGGACATGTCATGATCTCCGCACCTTCAGAAGAGAATTGAAGACTTATCTCTTCAATCAAGCCGGCCTGGCCTAGACCTCCTCGGGTTTTTATGTAATTCAAATTAAGTACTGGTAGTTAGGGTTTTAGTATGGGATTTTAATTTAGTTTTTAATACAGCCTAGGTTATTTAATTCTGTTTTAAATATTTATTATTGTTACATTTTAAATTTGGCTGTAAACCGCCCTGAGTCCTACGGGAGAGGGGCGGTATAAAAGTCTACAAAATAAAATAAATAAAGACAATTTCCGTGGTCATGTGGCCAGCAGGACTATATGCCAAAGGTGCACGGAGTACTGTTATCTGTCAACGCTGCTAACATCGGATATTCCTGCTTTGACAACAGATGGAGATGCAGCCATTTTCCTTTACTTTATATTTTACTCTTAGAGTTAGAAGATACTGGGGGTTGGGGGAGGAATGTACATGGGAGTTTAGTTAGACATAACAATACTCTATGAGGGTGAGAACCAAAGTTTTTTTTTTTAAAATAAGAGATGTTAAGAAATGGCGGGTTGAAGAACTGGGGGGGAAAGCCAACATTTCAAACTAATTGGAGAATGTGATTTATGACTGTTAACTAGAGGAGGGAATTGTGCTTTGATACTATGTGCTCAGGGGAGGAGAATTCAGATTTTAGCTTGGCCTATATAAATGCCGATGTTATGCTACTCAAATAAAGATTCTTTAAGGTAAACAATGCCTCAAAGTTCTTTTGAAGAGTTTCATCTGTCGGAACCATGACATTATCTTCCCACTGAAGTGGTACCCATTTATCTACTTAAATTTGCATGCACTCAAACTGGTAGGTTAGGGGTAGGCAACCTTGGCTCTTTTATGACTCGTGGACTTCAACTCCCAGAATTCCTGAGCCTGCATGGCTCAGCATGGAAACCTCTCCCTTTCCCCTCAGCATGGCTGGCTCAGGAGAATTCTGGGAGTTGAAGTCCACGAACCATAAAAGAGCCAAGGATGCCTACCCCTGTGCTAGGTGGACAGGAGCGGGAACAAGTAATGGGAACAAATACATATATTTGCCCAGTCACACAAACACAGACATTCATGCATATTTTTTCCATCTCACACACTAGCTTTGCATATCGTGGAATGGTGATACCAACCATGAACATTATAAGCCTAAAAAAAAACAAAACACCCAGTTAGCCTTTAGAAAAACCTTGTATTTTTGGCAAACAGCCAAATACATTTTTGCCCTTTGTACGGTTAACACAGGATGTGTTATAGTTATCTCTGAACACAACTTTTTTTATTCATGCTGCAGTATCACTCTATCCTGAACATTTGTTTTTCCCTATTTCATTGAAAAGGTGAAAAAAACTTGTCACATAACTCTTGGTTAGGACATCAATAAAGTCAGACGCAGGAGTTCAAATGAAGGTAACAAAACATCTTATATCTGAAAGATATCTTATATCTTTCAGAAATTCTGGAGGTTACTAGATTCACATCCTCAATAGTGTTTTTCCCCACAGACTCTGATCTTGTGCACATTGCTGAAGTCTGTATAATTCCATCCAAAAATGTAGAGATCAGCGAGGGAAAGTCATGGCAGAGAGACAGCAAAATTGTAAATATTAAAATTATATGAGAATCACACCTGGAAACAAGCCAATTCAGAGACTTGGAAGCAGAAATGTATCTGAATATACTGTAATTATATTGATTATGATTTAACTTAATCGCTTCAGTTTACTATGCATATTTCCCAGATAATAATATTTTGTGAAAAGGCTGAAAGAAATATATGATAATTTACAGAAAATTGGAAAGCACTCATTCCTTGTTAGCAGAAGTCAACTTAAATATTTCTGTTTCCATTTTATTCCTATCAAAACAGCTGAAAAAGAAGTTTAAATCTTATTTTTAAATTTAATCTTAGGTTTTTTTTTCTACTGCTGAATTTATATTCCGCTTCCTGTGGGTTCCTGTGCAGATCTTTTAAGTTAATAATTCAAGTCTGTAGCAAGATACCAAATTCTGTGCTGGTGATAGAAATCTTTGGATCTGAATGTAATAATCTGAATGTGGTTAGTTTCAGCTGTGAATGGGCCTCTATACCTCATGTTTTGTCTTTAACTATTTTTTTGTCTACATCCCTGTATTTTTTAAAAATTCTAGACCAGATTTTTAGGAGATACAGGGAATTGCAAGGAGAAACTGGGATTAAAAGTAACCATTTCCTCAGTTGTCCCAAAGGTGCTTTTTCATAGGCAAGTGGACTTTATTTCTTTGTCTTTGAAGACATTTTGCTTCTCATCCCAGAAGCTTCTTCAGCTCTGACTGGATGGTGGAGGATGGAAGGATTTATACTCCTTGCAGACAGCTGGTCCTTTGCGTCCTTTCAGAGAGTTGTTGAGAGACCTTCATGTAAATTGTAAGCTACACCATTGCAGGACAAGAAGCAACGGATGGAAACTAATCAAGGAGAGAAGCAACCTAGAGCTAAGGAGAAACTTACTTACAGTTAGAACAATTAACCAGTGGAACAACCTGCCTCCAGAAGCTGTGAATGCTCCAACACTGGAAGATTTTAAGAAGAGACTGGACAGCCATTTGTCCGAAATGGTATAGAGTTTCCTGCCTGAGCAGGGGGTTGGTCTAGAAGACCTCTAAGGCCCCTTCCAACTCTGTTATTCTGTGCTATTTGTCATCTTATATCTTTCAGAAATTCTGGAGGTCTTGTAGCAAAACATTTTATGTTTCTATGGAAATATATGTAAAACCACATCAGTGACTTCGGGTTGTGTTTTCTTTTCTTTCTTTCTTTCTTTCTTTCTTTCTTTCTTTCTTTCTTTCTTTCTTTCTTTCTTTCTTTCTTTCTTTCTTTCTTTCTTCTTCTTCTTCTTCTTCTTCTTCTTCTTCTTCTTCTTCTTCTTCTTCTTCTTCTTCTTCTTCTTCTTCTTCTTCTTCTTCTTCTTCTTCTTCTTCTTCTTCTTCTTCGTGACATTTATGATTTTCCTACCATTAAAAGATTATCTATGGAAAAACCCAGAATTGTAGGTTATTAAAACATAAAATAAATTCAACCTTCCTTCCTTCCACCTGCCCTCCCTCCCATCTTTCTTTCTTTCCTTCCTTCCTTCCTTCCTTCCTTCCTTCCTTCCTTCCTTCCTTCCTTCCTTCCTTCCTTCCTTCCTTCCTTCTTCCCTCTCTCCCTTTCTCCCATTGTTCATTCATTCCTTCATTTCTTCCTTCCTTCTTCCCTCCCTCCCTCCCTCCTTTCCTGCATTTCTGACTTTCTGATTCAACTGAGACAAGCTGACAGCTTGAAGAATTGTTGCCAGCTTTTGCAGCCCATTCTTGCAAATATCTAAGAACACCAAACAATCTGTTCCAAAAGGAACTTCAGAAGCTGTTCTTTCTCTTTTCTGGTTTGTTACCCAAGCATACGGAACATAGTTAAAAAAAAAAAAAGTTTTGTTTTCAATTGCTTCCTGTGACAATGAATTAGACAGTCCTGTGGACAGGCTGCTATCATGAGGTACTAAGTGTGGGATTTCGAGCTTTGCTCTTATACAAAGCTACTACTTTGTGGTTTAGTGGAGTCCCCAGGTGCCATTACTGACATGGACTTGCCTGTGGCTATACATTTTGTATTCATAGGATCCGACACACAGAAACAGTCAGGCAGTCTAAAATCACCTGAAGTTCTGAATGACAAAGGGCAGCTGCAATGAACTGAAAGTTGACTTATGAGTAAAAAAAAATGAAATAATATGTATCTGAGCTTGGAGGAAAATCATCAGGGGTATATGTGTGTGTGTGTGTGTGTGTGTGTGTGTGTACACACATAAGCTCTAGTCCAGGGCCTTAACCACTACACCAAACTGACTCTCAGTATCTAATATGGAACATTTGAGCAAAGTAGACACTGTAGTAAGATAAGATTTGGCCCTTACACCCATGAGAACTCAGTCAGTTTGAGATGACCTCATCCTGCTGCATGTACTTGGGAACAGAAGACATGATATTAAGGACAACGTGTAGTCCTTGATGGACCTACATCTACATGTCTACATCTGCATCTACATCTACATGGTGGAAAGTAAGCAGTGGGGTACCCCAAGGCCTACTACTCTTCAATATCTCTATAAACGATTTTGATGAGGGAATAGAAGAGGAAACTCATCAAATTTGCAGATGACACTAAGCTGGCAGGAATAGGTAACATCCGAGAAGACAAGCTCAGGATCCAGATATATCTTGACAGACTTGAACACTGGGCCCTATCCAACAAAATAAAATTCAATGTAGATGAAAAAAGAAGGCAACCCGTCCCACTGGTTAATTGTTCTAACTGTCAGGAATTTTCTCCTTGTTTCTAGGTTGGATCCCTCCTTCATAAGTTTCCATCGGTTGCTTCTTACCCTGTAATGGTGTAGCTTTCAACTTACTTGGAGTTCCCAAAAAGGAATAGATTTGTTTTAACATTTCTCAGTTCCCCAGAATGGGGGAAAAAAAGTAAACAGCATAGAATATGATCTTGTGTTTTCCTCATAAGCCCCCCAAAACTTAATATGCAGTTTCTCTATGGAAGATCTGTTTGTTTATTATTCTTTTCATTTGTATGTTTCGAGGTAGCACGTGAAGAGATCTTTATTTGAGGTTTAATTTAAAACAGGGAAAAGCAGAGATGTAAGCAGATACAGGATGCAGTCAGACGGAAGTACAAGGCTGTGTAAACTTAGGTTTCCCTTTTATTATTATTTTTTGTATTTTACTCCTGCAATTTTATTAGATAGAAAAGAAAATTGAGTTAAATAGGAGATCCCCCCCAGAGTTATTTTTTTTTGCCTTGAAATTCATCAAGACAGGTGCTAGTACACTGATTTCTTTTCTTTTCTTTCTTTTTTTAAAAAAAGAACTTATTTGATCCTCATTGAATTGTTCTTAAAATTCTTTTACAAGGTCTCTCATAATTTTCACGGATTTTTTTTTTTTTTTTTTAGAGTGGGAGATGGGCTCTCCAGAAAAAAATGATGGTTGAAAGATTACTAGAATACCTTTCAGGCTTATGGTGAAATGCTGAAGACTTCTAAAATTGAGGTTCTTCTTCAGATGACACAAGGGAGGAATTACGCAGAGGGCCAAAAATATTTCTTTAAGAATAGAAGCATTTGTCTTGGATATAAGGGAATTTAATTAGAGGAGGTCGTTTTTCTAAGCACTCATTTACTCAATGAGTCTAAGCTATTATTAACTTCTGTTTTGATACCATTCGACTAACAGCTTCAGGGTGACAAATTCTGCTACACTTCCTATCCAATTATGATTTCTGAGAACAATGTGGAACCATTAACAGACCTGGGAAATATGCTGCACCTTGATTTCCCCCCACCCCCACCCCGAAACAGGCAGTCATTACAGCAACAAGGTAGTTATTAATGAAACTAAAATATTGTTGAGAATTGCACTTAAAAAAAACCACTCTGAACCACAAAGATATTGGCTCTGGATGCTTCCTTTTTACAAAATATTAAATACTCTGAAATCGATGGATGAATCTGTTTAAAATTTCATCAGGCAAAACCTCTGAATAGATATGGAGGGAGAGACAGAGAGGGAGATATAAAGTATGTCACTGAGCAGTGAGGGTGATTCAACCTGCATGAAACTATACTGCAAAAATATATCTGAGGTAAGTAAACATATTTCCAGGGTAATTTCTAGGCATTCTCGATCTTGCCAAGTTTCTCTAGACTTGCAGTAAAATGCATGCGATCTAACCTTTGCAGTAGTTTAAAATAGAGAAAGTTTTCAATGTGTTAATAGTATAAGTACTAGGAAGAATTGAATGCATCTAAAGCTTAGTATGGATTAGTCATTACTCTGTCTTAATCTGAAGAAGCAAAAAGGTACTTAAGAACATAAGATCATAAGAAGAGCCATGCTGAATCAGGCCAAAGCCCATTGAGTCCAGCATTCTGTGTCACCAGTGGCCCACCAATTGTACATGGGGATCTTGAGCAGAAAGAGAAGGCAAAACCCTCCCTTTCCCTTGACCCCCAACAAATGGTACTCAAGGGAATCCTGCCTGCCTCAACCAACATAGAGGCGGCACATGGACATCCGTTTTAATAACCACCGATACCCTTGGCATCCATGAATCTGTCTGACCCTGCCTTGAAGCTATCAAGGCTGACAGCTGTCACGACCCCTTCTGGAAGTGAATTCCATAAACCAACGACCCTCTGGGTGAAGAAATATTTCCCTTTATTTGTCCTCACTTTCTTAGCTATGAGCTTTAGGGAGTGCCCCCTTGTCCTGGTATTGTGTGATAGAGAAAAGAATTTTTCTCTATCCACCTTTTCTATCCCATGCATGATTTTATACACTTCGATCAAGTCACCCCTTAAACGCCGTCTTTCAAGGCTGAAGAGACCAAGGCATTGCAATCTGGTTTCATAAGGGAGGTGCTCCATTTCCTTGATCATTCTTGTTGCCCTTTTTTGCACCTTTTCCAGTTCCATTATATCCTTCAGGACCAAGGCAAAATCTGCCCGCTTCCTTGTTGCTAAAGTTGCATTAAAATTAGCTGTATTGAAGTTCATTTTTAAGTCAACAATGTAGGACATAAACTGCAATATGGATGATATAAGGAAAGTAATGTTGGCTCTTGGTTTCTTCAAATAATCCCTCAGTGTCCTCTGCTATCTTCTCTCTTTCCATCTGTCAGGTTCATTTGTGCTGCTGTTGTTAAGTTGCTATCAACAACAACAACAAGGGATTTTCAGATTTCATTTCATTTCATTATTTCCGGTTATTCAACCTATACGCTGAATATATATTAAGGAAAGCTGGATTGGAAGATGAGTGTGGTTTTAAAATTAAAGAAGAGATATCAATCATTGTGCTGTGCTGTTGACACTATTTTGAGAGCTGAAGACTATCAATGATCTGCAAACTCTAGTAATGAAAGTGAAAGAGCACAGCAGGGGAAAAATAGAATTATGATTAAATATAAAGACAAGCAAATGTCAACAGATACAGCAACTGGCCTTGGAATTGAAGATATTAAAGTGGTAGATTGTTTCTGCATTTTAGAATCAACTATCCCCCCCCCAAAAAAAGCAATCAAGAAACAGACTTTAGACTAGCACTTGGTAGGGCAGCAATGAAATATATTTATTAATTTATATTTCCTGTTTCTTACCTGCCCATCATATTCAGATGCAGGAAGTGTCTCTACTTAAAAACTGTAGAGATGATGACTTTCCTTGTGACCTTTTGCAAAAGTGAGAGTTGGGTTTTGAAGAATAGGATAAAAAGAGTATTAATGCTCTTGAACATTGACTGATGTTGAAGAAAACTCTTGAAAATAACCACACAGAGCCAAGAAAGCAAACAAATGGATCATAAAACAATTATCTCTAGAGAGGCATTAATGACCAGATTCAAATAATTATATTTTGGGCCTATTACGTGGAGGCTTAGCTCCAATGAGAAGCTGACAAATATAGACTGAAACAAGAGGATGACTACCAATGAGTTGTGTGGACTTAGTTACAGAAGAAATTGTATGCTGTAGGAAAATGAAATGCCAAGTTGGAGACAGATAATCCTAGAGAAATAGGATTAAAACAAGGATAGGATTACATTAAAACAAGCTTGGGGAACAAACCACAGCCAAAATCTGCCCCCATTGCTTCTTTCATCTTTCCCCCTCCTTATGAAAACAGATAAGGATTTATCAACAAAAGAGCAAGTGCACTTGTATGAACAATGCTTAATACCGTCACCATTATCATCACCATCCATTTATTGAAGATTATGAAGGTTTTTTTAAGAAGCTGCAATGTTGCCTTTCAGTGGAGAAATGAATAGAATAGAATAGAATAGAATAGAATAGAATAGAATAGAATAGAATAGAATAGAATAGAATAGAATAGAATAGAATAGAATAGAATAGAATGGAATGGAATGGAATGGAATGGAATGGAATGGAATGGAATAGAATAAGAATAAGAATAAGAATAAGAATAAGAATAAGAATAAGAATAAGAATAAGAATAAGAATAAGAATAAGAATAAGAATAAGAATAAGAATAAGGAATAGAACAGAACAGAACAAAACAATTGGAAGGGACCTTGGAGGTCTTCTAGCGTAGCCACCTGCTGAAGCAGGAGAACCTATACCATCTCAAATAGGTGATTGTCTAGAGCTCTAAAATCCCTTCCAATTCTGTTATTCTTCTGTTATTCTACAATATATGACTCTATAATCTCTGGTTCTAGTTTGATTCCAGATCAAGGTAAGAAACAGGAACAGAAAGGCAGAATGCTCTGAAGAGTTATTTGTGTGAAGCACAAAATAATGTTCTTTATCTTCTTGCCCTAGCTCTCTCAGCTGAAGCTATGACCCTGTAATAATAACATGAATTTGTTGCTATGGAAATGATTGCCTTACCACAAATTAATTTGGCTTGACATTATAAAAAAAATAGAGGGCTATAAGGAGAGCAAATCGTTGTTTGAACAACAATGAATCTAATAATTGGGAAGAAAAAAACAAAGTGAAACATCTCTAATATCTTCATATTCTTTATGAAATCTGTCAACATTTTAACTTTCTGGATGGTAGGTCCTATCTAAAAGGATCTGGGGCCTAAACTTACGTAAAGCATTTGAAAAGAATAAGAGACAAGGAGTTTATAATATGGTTTCATATAATAAGAAATTACTGGAGGGGGGAATAAGAAATAAGTAAACCACTTCTGAAAAAAAACAAACTGTATGGAACCTGTCCAGACACTCTCCAAGAATCAGATACAATAGAATGAAAGACAAAAATAAAATTAAAAAAAGAAAGTGAAAGATGTTCCTTCTTCCATTTTTGCAACTGGACTTCCTTGTTTTGCTGGAAGACGTTTCGCTTCTCATCCAAGAAGCTTCTTCAGTTCTGACTGAATGGTGGAGTCATCTCATCATTAGCACTCTTTCTGAGAGTCGTTGAGACCACTTGGAGGTTTATCAGTGCCCTCAGGGTCACTTGAATCCTGTAGTCTGCCATTTTTTTCAGCCCAGTCCAATATCTTCTTGATTATCTCTTTGTCTAGTGGTATTTATTCATTCTTCCAGTGCTGAGCAAATACAGTCCTTGCTGCTGTTAATTACATGCAATGTTAAAGTCCTGTTTCAACATCTAATTCCAGTCCACAACACGGTCCTTTCAACAGCTCCAAGAATGGCTTCACACTGAACTATCTGCAAGGAGTATAAATCCTCCCCTTCCCCACCATCCAGTCAGAACTGAAAAAGCTTCTTGGATGAGAAGCAAAACGTCTTCAAAGAAAAACAAGAAAGTCCAGGATCATAGTAAAGACTCTTGCCTTGAGCAGGGCACTAGACTAATAAAGTACCTTTGCACCCTATTGTGAAGTCAGCCCCCCAGAGAAGGAAATATTAGAAGGGCAGAAAAATATATTTCCTCAAAGGATCTTAAAAAGGCAGAAAAGCATGCCAAGTTTTTCTTAATAGTCCCAAGTCTCCCTCCCCCAAGCAGGAACCAGCTCTGTAGAAATGCAGATGTAAATAATCCAGGAAGGTTGGAGGCCCCCAGCTAGAAGCTTAGGAAGACAAAGACACCTAAAATCTACATACCCCACCCAAACTCTAAGACAGGACATAATAGGATTAACCCACAGATGCCAAAGGGCACACCCAGACTCAGGTCAGAATACTTGTCACAGGAAATACAAAGCCTCTAACAGGAACAGGAAACAACTCCAAACAAAAGGCTCCAGAGGGTATAAAAACCCACTCCCTACATGTGCTCCCTCTCTTTTCTGCCAGAGCCATCTTTCTGTCTGGCTCTCCTCTTTAATAAACTGCAACCTTCTTTCTAAAGCAGTCGCCATGTTGTTTATTCCCGGCTTGGACTGAACCATGATGAAGACTTTTCCTTCAACACTTATGATTCTGTGATAATGGTACAGGGGGAAGACCCTTTTATCCTACAGTGAACTGATTAAGGCTGAATATAAATACAAAAACATACCGTACATACCCAATACCTAGGCTGAAGAGCCTAAACAATACACCAAACATAAGTAAAAGTGTCTGACATTTCTGCCTTTATGACTTATCCCAATGTATTATCCATGAGTTTTGGAAACCTTGAATCTGCTTTTCCCAAAGGTGCTTTTTCCAACGGCAACTGCACTTCCTATGTTTTTTTTCCCTTGAAGACGTTTTGCTTCTCATCCAAGAAGCTTCTTCAGTTCTAAAGAACGAAATGTCTTCAAGGTAAAACAACAACAAAGAAAGTCCAATTTCTTTTTGAAAAAGCAGCTTTGGGATAACCCTGACTTGGAAGCCTAAGAATCTCCATATATATTTGAACTGCCTCATGAATCCCAGCGGCCGGTTAGGGCCCACAGAGTCGGCCTTCTCCAGGTCCCGTCAGCCAGACAGTGTCGCCTGGCGGGGCCTAGGGGAAGAGCCTTCTCTGTTG
>JARGCV010000585.1:132500-160000 GCA_034064705.1 Bothrops alternatus
GAACTAAAGCTTCTAACTAGAATGATCTCATAATATAAAAGAACTATTTGTAATCTGCTGAGCTGTTGCAATATGCGCAATATGATTTTTGCAAATGAGATAATTTGATAAGTATATTTGGAACTGGAACATTGTAACTGTGGGAAAAAGGGAACTGAAATTAGCAAATGGATGGAGGTTTCAGATGTACACGGGTGTATGTGGAAACTGATGGTCAGCAAGAAAGAACAAGGAACTGATTTTGTAAATGTTGCAAGATAGTGTCCATCTGTGGGTGGCCGTTAGAAAAAGGGTATAAAAGACAGACTTCAAGGTCAGCTCATGGCCACTGGCCTATAGATGTCCTTGTTGGACCTGCTATGTGGCTGGACCTCATTGCAATGGTTTACTAATGTAAGCGATGTTGTGCTATTGTGTTCGCTATGTTCCAAATTATTAGCAAAATAAGCCTCTGAACCTTAAAGTAAGAATTATTGTGTTGTGTGGCTGTCTCTTGTCTTTTTCACTGGGTTTTTTTTTTCTCCACGACATGAAGAAACACTGCTTCGTGATGCCTTGCTTCTGTTGTGGGCACTGTGGCACTTTTACGCTTTCTTCTAGCCCAAAAATCCTCAGGTTATTGTAGATACTTTCTAGAAACAGGGCAACTCTAGCTTTTTAAGATGACACTGGAAGTCTCATACATCCTGGGAGTTTGTTGTATTAATACATCAATAATAATAAAAAAACAAGGAAGCTGCTCTAAGAAGAGTGATTCACTAGTATGATTAACTTCTACTCTTAGACAAAATGTTGTGGTCATTGTGATTTTTCAATGCAATCCTAAACTGCATCAACAGAGGGATTCAATCAAGTACTAATACGACTCTACAAAGCCTTATTCTAGACCACACCTTATGCCGTATTCTAGACCACACCTAGAATACTGCAACCAGTTTTAGTCACCACACTATAAAAAAAGATGTTGAGACTCTAGAAAGAGTGCAGAGAAGAGCAACAAAGGGGGCTGGAGGCTAAACTTTAGGAAGAGCGGTTGCGGGAACTGGGCATGGCCAGTCTAGTGAAGAGAAGGACCCAGAGGAGACATGATAGCAGTGTTCCAATATTTGAGAGGCTGTCACAGAGAGGAGGGGTTCAACCTATTTTCCAAAGCACCTGAAAGGCAGACAAGGAATAAGGGATGGAAACTGATCAAGGAGAGATTCAACCTAGAAATGAGGAGAAATTTTCTGACAGTGAGGACAATGGAAAATCTTACTTCAGACGTTGTGGGAGCTTCATCACTGGAAGCTTTCAAAAAGAGACTGGACTGCCATCTGTCAGAAATGGGATAGGGTCTTCTGCTTGGGCAGAGGGTTGGACTAGATGACTTACAAGGTCCTTCCAACTCTGCTATTCTATTCTATTCTATTCTATTCTATTCTATTCTATTCTATTCTATTCTATTCTATTCTATTCTATTCTATTCTATTCTATTCTATTCTATTCTATTCTATTCTATTCTATTCTATTCCACATTCTATTCTATTCTATTCTATTCTATTCTATTCTATTTCCAATATCTATTCTATATCCAATATCTATTCCATTCCATTCCATTCCATTCCATTCCATTCCATTCCATTCCATTCCATTCCATTCTATTCTATTCTATTCTATTCTATTCTATTCTATTCTATTCTATTCTATTCTATTCTATTCTATTCTATTCCATTCCATTCCATTCCATTCCATTCCATTCCATTCCATTCCATTCCATTCTATTCTATTCTATTCTATTCTATTCTATTCTATTCTATTCTATTCTATTCTATTCCATTCCATTCCATTCCATTCCATTCCATTCCATTCCATTCCATTCTATTCCATTCTATTCTATTCTATTCTATTCTATTCTATTCTATTCTATTCTATTCTATTCTATTCTATTCCATTCCATTCCATTCCATTCCATTCCATTCCATTCCATTCCATTCCATTCTATTCTATTCTATTCTATTCTATTCTATTCTATTCTATTCTATTCTATTCTATTCTATTCTATTCTATTTCCAATATCTATTCTATATCCAATATCTATTCCATTCCATTCCATTCCATTCCATTCCATTCCATTCTATTCTATTCTATTCTATTCTATTCTATTCTATTCTATTCTATTCTATTCTATTCTATTCTATTCTATTCTATTCTATTCTATTCTATTCTATTCTGATGTTTTCCCCAATTTTCCAGATGAACTCACTTTAAATATTACCTTTATTTTATGCCAGAGGTCCCTAACCTTTCCAGTTTGGTGAAAAAGTGTGTGTTTGTGTATTGGGGGGGGGGCAGGGTGGTTCCATGTCAGCAGCAGGCATACGCCTGAGTACATGAAACTGCATTTGTGCAAGCATTGGGTATGCGTGCATGCTGGTCAAGCAAATGGAGCTGCATGTGTGAGGATAGGAGCCTGCCAGTTGTACAAATGGAGCTGCATGACAGGCATGTTCACCCACCTGCCTGTTGCTTGCATGGCCCAGTTCTGAATGTGCCATGGCCCGGGGGTTGGGGAACCCCTCTTTTATGCCATCAGTAAATTTCCATCTTTCACTGCA
This sequence comes from Bothrops alternatus, assembly GCA_034064705.1. Lineage (NCBI taxonomy): Eukaryota > Metazoa > Chordata > Lepidosauria > Squamata > Viperidae > Bothrops > Bothrops alternatus. The sequence continues at coordinate 135,098 of JARGCV010000585.1, forward strand.
GGTATCACCACTTTGAGAAACAAAGCCCATAATAAATAATACACAGCTGAGTGAATTTCCAGTTCTCCCAGAAAGAAAGAAAAAATGGCCTCAGATCGTTGAGGGGAAAAAGATACATATAGCACATAATCCTTTCACCATGTAGCAAATTGTTTAAAGAAGGGTAAGGCAAAAATCTGAGAATTAGAGGCAAAGTTCAAAAAAACCTTCTGGCGCCACGTCTATAGAGATGATCTCTAGAGAGTCAAGCAATCTAAGGTTGGCTTTAATAATTTATTTATCTGCCCAGAGATTTAGTGTTTGTTTTTAAGCTATATCAGAAGTATTGCCAGAAGAGTTTGAGGGAAGATACAGAGAAAAAGCAAGGAAGCTTTCACACCTGTGTTTAGTTTGCTCCAGAATAGTCTTTTGGAGAACCTGTAGGACTGGTGAATCAAACATGGATTGGTGAATTCCTAAATAATTGGATAGTTCAGTTAAATATCCATATTATTCTCATCCATTTCCAAAGGGGCTTTTTTCATGAGGCAACTGGACTTTCTTGTTTTTCTTTGAAGATGTTTTGCTTCTCATCCAAGAAGCTTCTTCAAGCTCTGATTGGATGGTGGGGAATGGAAGGATTTATATTCCTTGCAGACCGCTGGTCATTAGCACTCTTTCTGAGAATCATTGACACTACTTGGAGGATTAGCTGTACCCTCAAAATATAAATCCTTCCATCCTCCACCATTCAACCAGAACTGAAGTTTTATACATTTAGGCAAGAAAAACCAAAGGTACAAATATAGATTGGATGAGTCCTGGCTTTAAAACAGCAACTGTGAGAGGGACCTCGGAGTCCTAGTGGACGATCACTTGACTATGAGCCAGCAGTGTGCAGCAGCAACCAAAAAAAGATAATACAATCCTGAGTTGTATAAACAGAGACATAGAATCAAGATCACGCGAGGTATTAGTACCGCTTTATGAAACCCTAATGAGACCACACCTGAAATACTGCAACCAATTTTGGTCACCATACTACAAAAAGGATGTTGAGACCTTGAAAAAAGTGCAGAGAGGAGCAACTAAGATGATCAAAGGCCTGGAAACTAAAACATATGGAGAATGGCTGCAGGACTTGGGTTTGGCTAGTCTAAAGAAAAGAAGAAATATGGGAGACATGATAGCAGTGTTCCAGTATCTGAGGGGCTGCCACAAAGAAGAGGGGGTCAAATTATTCTCCAAAGCACCAGAGGGCAGGACAAGAAATAATGGTTGGAAACCGATCAAAGAGAGAACCAACCTGAATTAAGGAGAAATTTCCTAACAGTGAGGACAATTAACCAGTGGAACAGCTTGTCTTCAGAAATCGTGGGTGCTCCATCATGGAGATTTTTTTAAAGAAGAGACTAGACAGTTGTCTGAAATGATATAGGTTCTCCTGCTTGTCTGAAATGATATAGGTTCTCCTGCTCATGCAAGGGGCTGGACTAGAAGACCTCCAAGGTCCCTTCCAGCTCTATTCTAAACTAAGATTTAGCTGGAGGTACAGATGTCTTGTACGTTTACGTGTCTCTCTGTGTTTAAGGTATACAACCACATTCCACTGTTGGTTCAATTCTGTCAATCTAACATCACAAACAGTAGCCTGGCAACATCGTCTAGCAGTGCAGAATTCAGCCACCTCTTTAACAAGGATTTGGAAATACAGCTCTTTCATTAGAGCAATGCAGCAGAATGTCCCGTGTCTGTGAGACATGTTTTCATTGCAGATACTGCAGAAATAATTTCTGCGTAATACAATGAACTACAGGAATAATACAACAGAAAGGGAGAAGGAAGAAAGGAAGGGGTAATGATGAAGAATGGATGGAAATCATTATGAGAAAGATTTATCACACACTTTGATGATAAAATCTTCATGCTGACTTGAACAGTGCTTTTGATGCACTGCATAATGAGGTATCCAAAGCACCATCTGATCTGATGCTATTAGTTTATTTTCGACGTTTGAGGTCTTAAGACATGGACAAGAGTCTTGTGGCTGTCCTGCCTTGCCCATTTGGGCTCATTTAAGCCAGCCAGATGAAATGAACTGGACAAATAATTGACTATGGATACTTCCTTGCCTGATGGAATTATGCTGTCAAGCTTAGAAGAGGTAATGGTTTCCTGTTCCTGGATAATTATTTTTTTAGATTCACAGAATCGTGTGCCAATTACTACCCAGACGCTAACGCTATTGTCAAGGTGATTGGAAAAAAAAAGGTGTCTGTGCAGCTGCAGACTTATTTGAAGGACAATGATTAACTTGACTCTTATCAGTCTGGGTTCAGATGAAGTTTTGGAATAGACTCAGTCATGGTTGCACTGACAAATGATTTCCTGCACAAGAGAGACTCTGGTGATCCTGTTTGATCTCTAAAAGATGTCTTCCATGGCTATGTCTTCAGGTTGGAAATTTAATGCTCTATATTAAATAAGTGCCATTCCTTCCTGGAAGGGACAATCTTAGATATTAGTTTTTGTGGACCATGTTTCTATACTTTCGGTAGCCAAAGGGAAAGCCTCTAATGAAAAGGAAGACACAGCTACCAACGTGTCAAGGATACCCAGTTTTACTACGCAATAATATTTGGATTAGGAGATGTTCATACTCTAAACTGGTATCAAGATGCAGTAATAGAGAGAATGAAGATAAGTAAATCAAAGATGAACTCTATATAACAAGGTGGAAACGTTGTACGTGTCTTGTTCCCAGGTGGAGAAATAGGGAGGGCACCTATTCTAAATGTGTTTGCATTTCCCAGAACAGTATGAGATTTTGGGATGCTCTTAGGATCATCATTATTTATTAATTTATGGTCTTTTTTATGGCTGCCCAACTCATTCTCAGTTACTCTGGGTGACTGAGTGTTGTTTCCTTTAAAAAAAAAGAAAGAAAAGAAAATATTACTAGAATAGAATAGAATAGAATAGAATAGAACAGAACAGAACAGAACAGAACAGAACAGAACAGAACAGAACAGAACAGAACAGAACAGAATAGAATAGAATAGAATAGAATAGAATAGAATAGAATAGAATAGAATAGAATAGAATAGATATTGGAAAATAGAGTAGAGTAGAGTAGAGTAGAGTAGAGTAGAGTAGAGTAGAGTAGAGTAGAGTAGAGTAGAGTAGAGTAGAGTAGAGTAGAGTGGATTTGAGTGGAATAGAGTAGAGTAGAGTAGAGCAGGACATGTAGAATAGAATGGAATGGAATGGAGTGGAGTGGAATGGAATGGAATAGATACTGGAATATAGAATAGAATAGATATTGGAATATAGAATAGAATAGAATAGAATAGAATAGAATAGAATAGAATAGAATAGAATAGAAGGGACCTTGGAGGTCATCTAGTCCAACCCCCTGCTCAGTCAGGAAACCTATACCATTTCAGACAAATGGCGGTCCAGTCTCTTCTTAAAAACTTCCAGTGTTGGAGCCTTCACAACTTCTGGAGGCAGGTTGTTCCACTGATTAATTGTTCTCACTATCTTCTTAGTTCTAGGTTGCTTAGTTTCCATTCCATCCATTCCATTCCTGCTCCTTGGCATCATGCTTATTGATCTATGTTCATTGCTGAATTTTAAAGTCACCTCAGTATGTATCTAGCTAAGAGGTGATATTAAGTAATAGAGAAAAAATATTAACCCAAAGGTAAAGTTGTCACTGAGGGCAGAATATTAGAACGCCCATCTCTGAGGCCTACTTCTCCCAGGGAGTTAATTTTCTACTTTTCTGGCTGACACACTTGTTTTCTGGGTTGGTGTATAAAATTAATTGAAGGAAGGCACATTTAGCCATGTAAATTTGAAGGAATCTATCACAGATGGTTTCACATTCTGGTGAAAGTACAACAGTACGTAAAGGAGAAGACAGCAATTGTTTGTTAGGGCCATCTGGAGTCTTAGGATGATGGACTTTAGGCCACTAAAGAAGCTTGCCACTTCTCTCCATTAGTATCTGAAGCAGGAAAAAGAAAGAAATGCAAATGGATGTCATTTATTCAAGTAGCAGAATTCAGCTTCTTGCGATGCAAAAGCAGATTTGTTTTTATTTTTTCACTGGAAAAAAAAACTACTCGTGGGAAGCTTAGTTTTTGAATATGTATGATAACTGAAAAACTGTGGTCCATCCCCTTATTCTTTTTGACTAAAAGGTTGGATCTGAGAAGAAGTAGGAAGAGGAGACCTCTGAGATACACAAACACACACAGAGATGATATATAGATGATAGATAGATAGATAGATAGATAGATAGATAGATAGATAGATAGATAGATAGATAGATAGATAGATAGATAGATAGATAGATAGAGAGCGAGAGAGAGAGAGAGAGAGAGAGAGAGAGAGAGAGAGAGAGAGAGAGAGAGAGAGAGAGAGAGAGATACAGATACAGATACAGATACAGATACACAGATACAGATACACATATATAGATATATAGATATATAGATATAGATATAGGCCCAAGGGGGAGGGCTTTCTCTGTTGTGGCGCCCACCCTCTGGAACCAACTGCCTCCTGAAGTCCGCGTTTCTCCCACGCTCCTGGCCTTCCGTAAAAACCTTAAAACTTATTTCTGCCGGCAAGCCTGGGGATGATTGTGGATTGAATGGTGAACATGAGTGGGTGTTAGTTTGTTTTTAGAGATTTTGTTTTGGACTTGTATTAAAATTGATGTTTATATACATGTTGTTAGCCGCTCTGAGTCTCCGGAGAGGAGCGGCATACAAGCCCGAATAATAAATAAATAATAAGTAATATAGAGATAGAGATAGAGATAGAGATAGAGATAGAGATAGAGATAGATATAGATGTAAGAGATAGAGATAGAGATAGAGATAGAGATAGAGATAGAGATAGAGATAGAGATAGAGATAGAGATAGAGATAGAGATAGAGATAGAGATAGAGATAGAGATAGAGATAGAGATAGAGATAGAGATAGAGATAGAGATAGAGATAGAGAGACTTTTTCACACAATAATGTAATACAGTATACAGTATATAATATAATGGCATCATTTGTGAGGGAGAACTATCCCTTATCTATCTTTGGCATCTTATCAAGGATCCTTATCAAGCCTCCCTTCGCCCCACATTTTATAGGAATTCAACATCCTTGGTCTGTTAGGGTGACTTATAAATACAAATGATGAAACTATGCTGAATGCAGTGAGGAAAGAGGAGCAGGTTATAAGATGGGGAGAGAACATGACCTGGAAGAAATCAAATTAAAATAATCAGGAAGGGTCAGAGATGGAAAATGAAAATAGCTGAGCAGTGTCTACTGAAAACTGATTGACATTCGTCCCTCATTTCACTCACTGGAATCCCAGTCTGAAGTCCTTCCAGCAAGAGAAAAATGTATAATGACCCATTATTTTATAGAAATAATGCCCCCTTAGAATACCTTCTTTCCATTTTTTGGAATCTCTCATCAACTTTCAGATTTTCTTTTTCCAAGTCTTTGCTTTAACCCATTTGATCAAAATTAAGCACAGATACACATTCTTATTCCTTTCTGCTACTTCTGCAACCACACCCCCCCTTCTCACCTCTTTGTTTTTAAACCATGAAGTCCACAAGACAGAACCCCATTATTTGCTAATTTTATTCCAGGTAATGCAATATACAGTGAAGGAACACTTAAAAAAATAAAATAAAAGCAATAGTTACTTCTTGTTAGAAGGAATATAAAAGTTTAAATCTTCCGTGAATTACTGAGCCTATTGATTCCTTAGGAACAATAGAATAATACAATCATAGGACTGAAAGGGATCTTGGCGGACTTCTAGACCAACTCCATGCCAAAGCCAGGAGTCCTTATACCATCCTGAACAAATGGTTGCCCAATCTTTTCTTGAAAAAGCATTTATATTCCTTGCAGACAGCTAGTCATTTGCATTCTTTTAGCAGTGTTTCTCAACCTTGGCAACTTTACGATGTGTGGACTCCAACTCTCAAAATTCTTCAACGCTAGCTGGAGAAATCCTGGAAGCTGAAGTCTACACATCGTAAAGTTGCCAAGATTGAGAAACACTGTTTTAGAGAGTCATTGAGGCCATTTGGACTTCCAATGGACCTCCATAGACATTTAGCTATGCACTTTGGGATGAACACCCTTCAAATGGTGCAGGAGTATGAATGGATTTCCAGAAAACTTGGCAGACTACAGAAATCATTTGCACTTCCGTTTGAGATGCAGACAACCCAGAATCATCCCCAGCAGCTGGCACCTGTCTCCAACAGTGAATTGACATAGGGCAGAAAACATCCTGCAGCCAAGAAGGCTCCACTCCCATTTGCACTACTCAGGTGACCCTGAGGACACAGGTAATCCTCCAGAATGGATTCAACAACTCTCTAAAGGAACGCAAATGACCAGCTGTATAAATCCTTCCATTCCCCACAATCCAGTCAGAGCTGAAGAAGCTTCTTGGATGAGAAGCGAAACGTCTTCAGAGAAAAAACAAGGAAGTCCAATTGCCTCTTGAAAAAAGCACCTTTAGGACAGCCATGACCTGGATGACTGAGAATCTCCATATTCACTTAGGTGCTAAAAACTTTCTCCTCTTTGTGAAGTCCTTCAACTATTGGAATAGGGCTATCATGTCACCCCTAAGCCTTTTCTTCGTTAGGCCAGCCACACCGAGTTTCCTTAGCAATTCATTGTCCAATTTGAACTCCAGTCAAAGTAGATGTTTACTGTGCCTCTCAGTGGACAAGTATTATTCAAATACTCTCCAAGGATTACCTAAGGTTCTTTTCATTTATTTCCAATACTTGGAGAAATTGATGGGTTGAAATTCCTGGCATCTAGCCATCCGAGCTGAATGTAGGCTGAAATATATGTGAGGAACATCAGGCAAAATCAATGGAAAGGAAGTCCAGACTGCTGATTTATCAGCCATGAGGACATGATATACAGTATTAGTCATTACATCATTTTGGCATTCAGTGCAAAAATGTTCTAACAATGGCTTCTAAGAAAGATCTGCTATTGGGATAGAAACTATGCCAAACGTCAGAACGATGTGACAGCTGGTGCTGAACTTCACAGCAAGGATAAAAAACATCAATCCCAGGTCATATCTATCATTCTCCATATTATATATAGTCGGCTTTCAGGATCTAATTAACATACCAGCCTTTTAACAAAATTCTATTGAACTAAAAGTCGTTTTCTCCTATCTGATTATAGCACTTTTGGAGAAAAAGCAATGATAAGATCCGGTAGGCAATAGGCCTGGACACATCCTCCTTCTTTTTCCCTTCCTAATATTTTTGGACTTTTGGAAAAAGTCACAGTATGGCTTTTCTGCCAAATGTTGACAACAAAATAGCTGGTTTTCAATAGAATGTACCATGTAATTGTAGGAGATGACCAGGCTGAGCCCGAGGAAGGGATTACACACTTTGTGAGTCATGAGTCCCTAGGCACCCACAAGAGATTTAAGTCCAGCCCATCTTGAATTCCACTGACTCTTAAGTACCACCAATTTGCTTTGACCATTAGTAGTTCAGATTCTTGTAGAGAGCTTAAGGGTGCAATAAACCTTTATACTGATTTGAACTACCTGAACTTTTTGATTTCTCTGGCATCCGACAGTAACGTGTTTGCAAAATGAAAAATAAATAAATAAAAGAAATACTGTAATTGACTCCTTAAGTCTTGTCAATCATTTGGTCACCTTGAATGCATTACTATCATCTCCCAACACACACATAAACAAAGTGAAAGACACACAGAGAGAAATACACACACACACACACACACACAAACACATAGCTATTTGGGAGATGGACAGGTAAAATGACGTTAAGACTCTAGAAAAAGTGCAGAGGAGAGCAACAAAGATGATTAGGAGACTGGAGGATAAGATTGAATTTTTGCAGGAATTGGGTATGTCTAATCTAATAAAGAGGACCCTCCAGAAGTTGTGGAGGCTTTTAAGAAGAGATTGGACATCCATTTGTCTGAAATGGGATAGGGTCTTCTGCTTGAGCATTGTCATAATGGTTGGATTAGAAGACCTTCAGAGTATCTTCCAACTCTGTTATGCTGAATTGTTAAATGGAAGGGTCATGAGATGGGCAGAAAATAAATTTGATAAATAAAAATAGGTAAATAAAATAGAGGTATTGCTGAGGCACAATTGCCACTACTGTGTTAAATCAAGCAATATATATATAAATGCTTTAGAAAATCCTGCATTTAAAGTATCATAAATATAGCTTGTTTACTCTTCAATCAATATCCTGCATGTACGAGTTTTTAAAATTGGCAGAAAAAGTGTACAGTATTAGGATCCATCAAATATGGTCTTATTTTACTAGCTATCTCATTTTTTTGCACTGTGGCCTTCATCTGAAAAAGATTTCATTTTGGGTAGTAATACTGAATGTCAAAGATTAAAATATCTGTAGCTCTTATGCTTATACATGTGCACAGAAGGAGGAGGAGGAGAAGGAGGAAGGAGGAGAAGGAGAAGGAGAAGGAGAAGGAGAAGGAGAAGGAGAAGGAGAAGGAGAAGGAGAAGGAGAAGGAGAAGGAGGAGGAGGAGGAGGAGGAGGAGTGGATTTGACCATAAACTCTACTGAGATCAAAAATAAGAAAGAAAACTATGCCATGCATGAAAATCTGGAGAATCCATTTTTAGACAAAACCTCTTGAAAACACTTAAAGCTTTTTTCCCCTTTTCCCCTTCAAGTTGTATTTTTGTCTTTTTAATTCTTATGTATGGCTGTTCAGAATATAAAGTGACACTTCTGAAAAAGAAGTGATGCCATATATTCATATCAGTGGTTTTGAATGAAAGCCGATGCATAATAGCCCACTGTCTGCTCTTTGCAGCAACTAATGTTTGGTAAGGCTGGGCTTGTTCTTTAAATAAAATTGTACAATAAATTAAAGCCTGCAATTTCAAATGGGGAACAACACAGAGTACAATAATACCAGCTCTGTATTTATAAACAGCAACTATGCACAATAAATGGAGCTACATGTTTGAAAAAACAACAACAACAACCTGGCCACAATGTATAATTAAGCCATTTGTGCATGCTGTGCTCAACACATACACATACACATACACATACACATACACATACACATACACATACACATACACATACACATACACATACACATACACATACACATACACATACACATACACATACACATACACATACACATACACATACACATACACATACACATACACATACACATACACATACACATACACATTGTACCAGCAAAGAATGTGAAATATGTGTGGATGCTGCTTCCAGAAGTCCATTCTGGCTCTGGGCAACAAAAAATTAGCCACTGGGACTGCTGGTTCTGGATCACGGCACTTGCAGCTGTAAAATAAGACTGCTCTCTTCGCCAGCTGATTCTCCGCTGCCGGTAGACCCTTAATCGGGTCGAAAAGCCGCCTTGGAGGGGCGGCTACTGGTGAGGAGGTCCTCATCGTCCTTGGGAGAGTGGCAGCTTCTTCCAAGGACCGAGATTGCTTCTTTTGGGTCGTCGGTGGAAAGAACGGCCAGTAAAATGGCCGTTCACCTTGCCGCTGTAACCAGAAGTCAGAAGAACATCTAAGCACAGGAACTACCGTGGCGGAGCCGGGTGAGACTTTTTCCCTTTCCTCTCATGGTTCTCCTTTTTTTTTGTTCCTGTAAAAAGCACTTTTGAAATCATTTCCCTGCTCTGAGAAGGCGGCATTGGTGAATGTGGGAAAAAGAAGCTTATGGATTGAATTAATTTAAAGTGATTTTTTTCTCTATTTTTATTTTTTTCTTCACTTTGGGGTATTGGAAAACTTTTTAATATTGAATCTGCTATTGGACTTGAATTCTCCTTTTTTTTCGGTGTTTCCTGATCTTGTTTATGAGATTCCTGGTCTATGGGAGAAGATTTTACATTGTACTGAGGACACCTTGTGGAAAAAGTCAAAATTGCAACTTTCTCTTTTTTTCTGATGATCAGACTGACCTTGACTTTCAGATTACCATAAAAGGGAAAATACAAAGAAAATTAACAGCTGTACTGGTTGGCGTGGACATTGATTAAATGTTTTCTGAACATAGCCTCTACTAAATGATACAGACTGTTTCTAATTATTTTTGAAATGGAGCAACCCTTGGTTCAACTTGACTATAAACTTATACTGGAAAAACTTTACGAAGCTACTGATGAAATATGTTCGCAAATAAAAGAATTTACTATGGAAATAAAAAACAGAAATTCTGCTTTGAATCTACAAATTGACTCCCAGTCTTTATCTGAGCACTCTATAGACCAAAAAAACAACAGAAGCGGGATTAAATAAAGATAAAAAAGATTCCATCCTATTTCATATGCATGCTGATGAGATCTCCGAGGAACTAAAAAGGATTGTGATTAAACCACTTACAACCTTAAAACCAACAGAAATGGACAGACAAGCCCAATGAACTGAGAACTATGGTAGCTTGGATAAACAACTATGTTGGAATATTCATGAGCAGGAAGAGTCATGTGGTAACTCAGTCAGCCAATGTGAAGAAAGTACTACTGAGTCTGTGCAAAAGGGTATTGAGTTAGAAGCTGAATTTTCAGTCTCAGGTTTGTCTCTGTATCTCTCTGTAAGAAGTCTTCATTGAGCTATGTTGCTGTAAAGAAGAATGTATGGCATTGTAAATATTTTGATATAAATATAAAGAAGTTATTTTGAATCAGCTAAATGCAGTCAACTGTGAGAGTTTCTGATTTATTTTTCACCAACAGAGAAATTAAAATTCTCTAACAAACTATCATCTACAAAGTTGGACATAATTGAGCTGGCTATTCAACAGTTTCAAATGTGGTGATTTGACTTTTCAAAACAACAAGGGATTACTTATAAAGGAGGTAGGTCTCTAAAACAGAAAAGAGGACGTCTTTGTTTGATTCAAAGGATACTACAAGGCATAAAGAGTGACTTGTTCATTGATATAGAGGCATTATGGAAACCGGTTTGGCATAAAAGGAAAGCTAGAATAAGATTTAAGAATGTGACTTAAGGTTTTATGTAATGGGTTTAAAAGGCTTATTAGATATGGATTGATTTATGGCTTAAGACAGTTAAATAAGAGGTTAGATTGAATAAAAATTAATTAAAGGTTTGAACTTAATAACAAGTTGTTTTGTCTATGGTTAGTGTCCAGGTATTAACATGGTTGTTAAGTGAATCTGGCTTCCCCATTGATGTAATAATAATAATAATAATAATAATAATAATAATAATAATAATAATAATAATAATAATAATAATAATAGTAATAGTAATAGTAATAGTAATAGTAATAGTAAAGTAATAGGGACCTTGGAGGTCATCTAGTCCAATCACCTGCTCAGGCAAGAAACCCTATACTATTTCAGACAAATGGCTGTCCAGTCTCTTCTTAAAAACTTCCAGTGTTGGAGCATTCACCGCTTCTGGAGGCAGGTGGTTCCACTGGTTAATTGTTCTCACTGTCAGGAAGTTTTTCCTTAGTTCTAGGTTGCTTCTCTCCTTGATTAGTTTCCATCTGTTGCTTCTTGTTCTGCTGTCAGGGGCTTTGGAAAATAGCGTGACTCCCTCTTCTTTGTGGCAGCCCCTGAGATACTGGAACACTGTTATCATGTCCCCCCTCGTCCTTCTCTTCATTAAACTAGATTGTTGCTTGTCAGAAAGTTTCAAAAGGGGATCATGTGACCCCGGGATATGGCAGTCGTCATAAGTATGAATCAATTGCCAAGCATCCCAATTTTATTTGCGTGACCATGGGGATGCTGCAATGGTCTTAAATGTGAACAATGGTCATGAGACACTTTTTTTTAGTGCCATTGTAACTTTGAATGGTAGCTAAATGAACTGTTGTAAGAGGAGGACTACCTGTATTAGCCAGGAATAAGTTCGGTTAGGAAACATAAAGGAATGTGGAAATGAGTTTAGGATCGGAATGAATGAACTACTGAAGAAGCAATGGTTTGCTCCCTGTTTATAATACATTTCGGTGTTGGTAGGTTTTTTCTCTCTCTCCTTAGTAGCTCCATGTCTGGTGCATTGTTTTCTCCTTGATTGTTTGTCTGGGGCTAAACCATGCTTATCTGGATGTTGGTTGCTAACGAGGATGTCTTGCTGTTTTTCTTAGTTTCTTTTATTGTATCTTCTAAATGGAGTATAGATGTGGTTTATTTTTATGTGTCTATTGAAAGCTGACAATCTTCATTATCTTTCTGGAGAAAAGCACGTCACTTTTGTTTCCCCAATGATTTCTTTGTCAATCAATAGACTGACATTCAAGAACAAGCTTGATGATAAGAATATTAAGAGAGGTCTCTTGCATAGATCCCCTGATGTAATTACTAAACATGACCCAAGTCCTTTCCTCTTCTCCTCCTCCTCCTCTTCGTCCTCTCTTTGAAAGGGACAGCATTCTTTGCTATTTTGTAAATGGTTAGATTTGACATTTGCTAAGCTACCAATTTGAAAGAAAAAAATGATATATATATATGCCTTTCACAATGGTCCAAAGCCTTTTAGAGCATATTTTCACATTTTTAGTAGGTGCCTATTTAGGTTGCTGAAATTCCTAGATCATGCTAATGTCCACAAAAAGCAGTGAAAAGATTCTTGTGGGCTACTGTGTGTGTGTGTTTCCACCCCTTTGTGTTAAAACTTTGGGATTTTTTTAATGGCAGAATTACGCAGATTGAAAAAAGAGTGAGGAAAAATTCTTGGTAGTTGAATTCACCAACACTTTGTACAAAAAAGGCAAATTCTGTGTTATTGTTAAGGTTTCTTAGTTGATTCCTATGGATCAAAGTATGACACATATACATACACACACACACACACACATACAGCCCCCCAAAAAGCCTGTTATAAAGGTTGCGGCACCAAGAAGATGACTTGTTATCACCTTCTCATCTGGAGTTCTCATAACACCTTCATGCCATTGGATTTTCTCCTGATGAACTGGGGTATTGGGAAGGGGTTGGAACAATGGGGAATTAGCTTAATGATTTGCACAGGAACTTCAGATTCTGACTGGCTTCTCTGCAATCACTTTCTCTCAGTAAAAGTTCCCTTTGAAATAACACTTGTTCCAAAAGTTATTCTTTCCCGAGATGATAGCTGAGGCACATTTATAGCACTGCTACAAAGTAATTGTTGTTGTTGTTGTTTTAAAAAAATCACATGCATGCATTAACCTAAGTTTATATGCAAAAGAGTTCCGATAGTTCTGTCCGATGGCGAGGGAGTGTACAGGACTGCATCTCCAGGAGGAAGGGGGTCATTCCTGATGAATGTGAGACAACTCAGTACAGATATTTTGTGTGAGAGAAAGCGGGTGAAGGCTGACCCTCCCTAATATTTTTCAGACTTTATAGTAGATGTAGATAGTAGAGTTCGTTGTCTGGCCAGATTCTGTCTATAAGTGTGAAGCAAGAAAGAACTCAGCACGGATGAATCACCACATGTTATTCTTGATTTTGGGGGTCTCATAGGAAGATAACGTGAACCCTTATTATTAGTAACCATGCCAGAAAGCTTCGTCTTGAGGCCAACATGCACCTCGGTGTATTCTTAGTCACAGACCCTAAACAAAATCTCAACTCTCATATATAGTTTGAAAATAATGGGTGGAAGCTTATCAAGGAGAGAAGCAACCTAGAAGTAAGGAGAAATTTCCTGACAATAAGAGCAATTAAACTGTCATGCCTCCATGGGAGCCTGAATCTGCGGAGGAAAATGAGCTGGAATTGGACCTTATGGAGGTGGAGGGAGAGGGCTCTGTGGCTTCAGAGGAATGTGGGGAAGAGCAGGCCGAGGCAGGCCAGGGTCCTTCAGGATTGGGACAGGAGGAACAGGAGACACAGAGTTCAGGCAATGAGCAAGGGCCACCCCCACCTGATCTTAGAGCACGGAGAGTGGAGAGAAGGAGGGAACAACGCAGGCAGGCTCAGCTACTCGGGAGGAGAGCATCCCGCCCCTCTCCACACCTGGAGAATGAGATTTAAGGAGACGCTGTGGGGAGAGGCATTTTTGGGGAGCAAACACTGATTCTTGGAGTGTTGTGTATTGTTGCTGATCTCTTGTTCTGTGACTTCTGTTTGGAAACCTGGAAACACGAACTATTGGATTGACTGACTACATTACTTTAATGTTTAAAGACCTCAGACTGTATTTTGGATTCTCTCTTTCGAAAACTACTCGGGCAAGCTAGGATTCAAACAGACTCATTAAGTTTATGTTTTCTTCCTTGTTATCTCTATGGCCTTGAGTACTTTCTTATACTAATCAGAGTGTATTTGAACCTACTTTCAGCCAGAGTCGGCTGAAGGGGTGTGGGTGTTCTTTTGTTGGAGGCTGGCCAGCAAACGTGGGAGCATTTGGGGAAACTTTGGAGCAATAAAAGAACTGTTTGAATTGCCAGTTGACTGCATTGCCCCTGTGCTGTGCCCTGGGTCATCACATAAACAATGGAAGAGGTTGACTTATGGAGGTGTGGATGCTCCATCACTGGAGGTTTTTAAAAATGGACTCAACAACCATTTGACTGGCATGTATAAGGCTCCTGAACTGAGCAGGGGGTTGGACTAGAAGACCTCCAAGATCCCTTTCAGCCCTATCATTTTATGAGAAGTTATGCTAGATATGGACATGATGGTCATTCCATACATTGGCATGAACTTTATTTTTTTATATATATAAATTTTTAATTGGTTTTTCCCCCCATATATGCAAATTTTTCCAATCAGCAAGTTGTCTGGAATTAGCTAAACTAATACATATTCAAACTCCTACTCCTTGTTTCTTTTCTCTAACCAGATATAAAATAAGTTCCAAGTTTGATAATAGTCTGTATCTTCTTTGTCTTTTAGCCTCATGGTTAGTCTGTCCATTTCTACACAGTCCAAAATCTTCCTGATTATTTCTTCTTCTTGTGACAAAGCTTCATTTTTCCAATATTGTGCAAAGATTATTCTTGCTGCTGTAGTAATATGTAAAATTAAGTATAATTTCTGCTTATTAATCTTTTCAGGTATAATGCCTAATAAAAAAGTTCAGGTTTAAAATTTAGCTGTTCATCCAATATTTTTTCTAACCACATATGAATATTTTTCCAGTAAACATTTGCCTTCCCACATGTCCACCAAATATGATAATACGAGCCTATATTATGTTTACATTTCCAACATTTATCTGACATATTCTTAAACATTCTTGCTAATCTTGTTGGTGGGAGATGCCATCGATAAAACATTTTGTACAGGTTTTCTTTATATGAAGTAGACATTGTCAATTTATAATTTCTCTCCCATAACATTTGCCATTTTTCTAGTTCTATGTTATAACAAAAAACAACAACATTGGCATGAACTTTAACGAGTCCTCTTTTATATCTTTCTTGGGGGAATCATTTTAGCATGAGTCCCTTTCATGCCAACTAATTCTAACTCACATTTTTTAGAGAAAGGCAGGATGCTTGCTATTAGCAAGGGTGGATTAAGAAAATAATAATAATAATTGATTCTTCCTGCGAATTTTAATCAGTAGCCATATGAAGATGAGGTAACATCTATTTCCTATCTCTTTGTTATTTTCTGTTTGTCTAACATCTGCCTGTTCATAAGTGGTAGTAATAATGAATTCATCATTTTATAACTTTATAGAGAAAACAACATAAGCACTTTTAAAAAAAATAAAATAACAGTAAGACACTCTCTTCTTTAATGTGTCCATTAAAAGCTCATTTAACAAGGTGAAAATAACCTAAGAGACCATCTGTACATTAAAGTGTGTCATTATTTTCAGGAACATTCAATCCCAATGCAAATTTGCTCCCTGTTTTGTAAAAAGTTAACTTCAAAAGTGTATGTGAGGCTTAATTCCTAGAAAGGTATGTGGGCAAGACTGCAGGAGGATCATGTATACAGACACCAGTCTGGAATTTCCACTTATGTTGCTCTCGTGGCTGAAAAAGTGAACACATTTCATTATTATGGACATGATTCTGAGTCAAGGACTTTACTGTCCAAATAACAGAATAACAGAGTTAAAAGGGACCTTGGAGGTCTTCTAGTCCAACCCCCTGCCCAGGCAGGGGACCATATACCATTCCAGACAAGAATCTCTTCTTAAAAACTTCCACTGTTGGAGCATTCACAGCTTCTGGAGGCAAGTCTTTCCAATGCTCTCACTGCCAGGAAAATTCTCCTTAGTTCTAGGTTGCTTCTCTCTTTGGTTAGTTTCCATCCGTTGCCTCATGTCCTGCCTTCAGGTGCTTTGGAAAATAGATTGACCTCTCTTTTTTGTGGCAACCCCTCAAATATTGGAACACTGCTGTGATGTCACCCCTAGTCCTTCTTTTCATTAAATCAGTCCCCTGATTGTTGTAATATGTTGTGATGCATGAGGCTTGGAGAGGCTTGGGACAAAGAGACTGTGCCATGTGACTTTACCATGCTGTTTTGGAGCAACAGGAAATGCAGGCGGAGCCAAGAGGTGGAATCCATTGGCCACAGCAGAGCCACATGCCATGTGCTTTGGAACAAAGGACAAAGGCCATATGGCCTTGGGACAGGAAATAAGGGGGGCTAAGAGGTGGATGGACGTTGTACCAAGATTTGAATCCATTGGCCACAGGGTGGCCCTGCAGTGTAGCCTTGTCATTGGCTGAAGAAATAACATTGTCATTGGCTGTTTGTAACCATGTGATGCATTGTGTAACCGCCCACTGTAACAGGGAATAAAAGGGAAGGCAGCCTTTTGTCAGTGGTTGCTTCACCCAGAGAAATGTGATCAGCATGTGTCTCTTAATTCGGCTATCGTGAAGGACCCGCCATTGATTGGGGCGCAATGAGGTGCCCCAAACCTGAATTGAAGTGGCCTGCGCAGGGCCAGGCTTCACCTGATCATCTTTGTTGCTCTTCTCTGCACTCTTATAAATAACACTGACGTGTACATCAAAGGCGGAGTCAAAATATCAAAACAACCAAAGAAGGGGACAATTGGGAGACAAATCAGGAAGTGAGGAAATGTGGTACAGTGTTTAAAAGCAGGATTTTTTTTTAATAAAAAATTCCTTTATTAAAACAATCAGCATTGTACACAAAATCTTGAGAAGCGATCATCGTAGAACATAACCTACAACAATAGGGATACATTCTTCACTCCTCATTTCAAGCCTCTACTATACACCTGCTACATTTTTTGACCTGTGTGGTCCCTAATACTAGATCCTGAGGTAGTAATTCAATAACCTGAGGTAGATATTCAGTCTGCTTTTTCAATATTAAAAATGTTCAACATTAGCCATAAGATCAAAAAAGATACAAGCCCATCATTAATCATGCAATCTCAGTAAGTTACAGTCCAAGAAAATGTTACAGACTTATGGCTAGAGAGAGTGAAATAATGCAGGAGAGAACAGTATGCATATTGTCCTGGGCTTTTATGTAAAAATGGGATATAAATCTAACAAAGAAATAAAAATAAACCAAACATTGAATAAACAAGCTAGCAAGAAAAGTCATAGAGCAACTTGGTCTTTATCTAAGAATTTGAGCACCAGGTTGAGTCTTAACACTAAAGACAGAGTTGTAGCACACTGTTGTTGTTTTTTTTAGATTTTCCTTAACTTTTTTTTGAGTTTTTGAGTATTTGTTTATTTATATATGCTTATTTTAAAAATGTAAACTGACATTTCATTTTGGCTAATGTTATAACCATACACAATAGAGTTTAGCAGGAAGCCTGTTCAATACATAAATTTAGTGGAAGTGGTTCCGTTGTGTTCATTCACACTCAAACATAACAGCATCCTTTCCATTCAGAATTACATTATTTTGATGTATACCTTTCTCCCCACCTCTCTCTATTTGAAAGCACAGATAAAAAAAACTATGGCAAAAAGTTTGCATTTCTCCAGAAGTGTTAATTAACATTATCACACATTCATAACTATATATTTCTATATATTTGAAAAAGTTTTTAAAAACTTGCTGGCTTTTTAATTTTTTTTCCCAAGAGTGCTCAGAAAAGGTCACTTCAGCTAAGATAAAGAAAGAAACCCATTAAACCAAGGGGAAAAAAACAGTGTTATGTGTGAAATGGCAAAATGATGAGCTAATCTTTTGATAGAGAAGGATTTTAATAGCACATGCTTCCCCATTACTGTCAGTTGCCCTGTCATCTCGCTTCGTCTCATCTTCACTTCCTTCAAAAAGATGGAACCTCTCCACAAACTTCATTGCAAGCTACTTTTGAAAATCACCTTTCCATCCCGAACCTGATAACAGTTTCCAGTCTATTTAGTATTATTCTAGAGTTAGTCTTAAATCGTGGTAAAGTGTGTTTGCATAATGCTCTTGAATGAGGCTTATCATTATTAGGGACTATAAGGGATTTGAAAGACTAATATTGACAAAATGACAAAAAGAATGATCCTCCTAAAGTCTTTTTTTTTAAAGGAATATCATAAAAAAAGATCAAATATCTACTATCACTTTGGATTGTGGGAAGTGCACCTCTTGGCTGGTTATTATTAAGGCGTCCGTGTTCAAACAGTGCAATATTGATATCTCAGTTATTGTTAAAGCTAGCTGTTTATTCTCTGTTCTGGTTCCAAGCAACAGTGTGTTTTGGACCCAAGGTGAATATAAATGATTTAGCAAAAATATAAGCTTTTTTTCTTTGCAGTACACATTTTTTTTCTAGAAATCTGGAAAGCTGTAAACATTTTAATCAACCTTATAAAGGTATGCCTTTGTTTCAAGCATCCATGCAAGTGTCATGATGCATATGGAAAAAGGTGGCCTTGTATTGTAGCGTTGTGATACACTGCTTATATCGTTCTGAGCTCTTTGATTCCCCTGACAAACTCCACTGTCTGGACCCTAATCAGTTTTCCCAATAATCAAGAGTTTAGACGTGGTACCTAAAGGGCTCTGTCTAACTATGTTTATTTGAAATACAGTGATAAAAATCATGAAATTTCAAACAGAAACAAAAGCTATGACATCGGCCAATGTTAAAAGTTGGTGCGCCTCCAATACTGGAATACCACTACCATATCATTCCTGGTCTTTCTTTTCATTAAACTAGACATAGCAAGTTCCTGCAACCATTCTTCATATGGTTTAGCCTCCAGGGAAAGAAGCAATGGATGGAAACTAACCAAAGAAAGAAGCAACCTAGAACTAAGGAGAAACTTCTTGACAGTTAGAACAATTAATCAGTGGAACAACCTGCCTCCAGAAGTTGTGCATGTTCCAACACTGGAAGTTTTTAAGAAGAGACTGGACAGCTAATTGTCTGAAATGGTACAGGGTTTCCTGCCTGAGCAGGGGGTTGGACTAGATGACTTTCAAAGTCCCTTCCAATTATTATTATTATGATGATCATCACACAGTCAGCCAGATGTTCAGACTGGATTTGGCATTTTGTCTACCTATCGAGTCCTTACCAAGGACCTAGGATAGGCAGATGTGGATGTTTGATGGTATTACAGATATCATCACAAGATGGAACAGTTCCTAGTAAGGCCGCCTTTTGCAATTGACTAATGGCAAATTTGTCAATGCCAATGATGGTGTTCATGTGGTGCTCCAGTTGTTTTGGGATTGCACCCAAGGCAATTACTATTACTAGTGATACTACCCTTGCTTGCTTTTGCCACAGTCTTTCTATTTCTATTTGTAAGTTTTTGTATTTTGTTATCTTCTCCAGTTCTTTCTCGTCTATTCTGCTGTCTCCAGGCACTGCCACGTCCACTATCCAGACTTTTTTGCCTTTCTTATCGACAATTGTTAAGTCTGAGGTATTATGTGGCAGGTGCTTGTCTGTTTGAATTCTGAAGTCCAAGAGCAGTATAGTAATAATAATAATAATAATAATAATAATAATAATAATAATAATAATAATAATAATAATAATAATAATAATAATAAAGTTGGAAGGGACCTTGGAGGTCATCTAGTCCAACCCCCTGCTCAGGCAGGAAACTCTATACCATTTCGGACAAAAGGCTGTCCAGTCTCTTTTTAAAAACTTCCAGTGTTAGAGCATTCACTGCTTCTGGAGGCAGGTTGTTCCACTGGTTAATTGTTCTAACTGTCAGGAAGTTTCTCCTTAGTTCTAGGTTGCTTCTCTCCTTGATTAGTTTCCATCTGTTGCTTCTTGTCCTGCCTTCAGGCACTTTGGAGAATAGCTTGACTCCCTCTTCTTTGTGGCAGCCCCTGAGATATTGGAACATGGCTATCATGTCCCCCCTCGTCCTTCTCTTTGTTAAACTAGACATACCCAATTCCAGCAACCGTTCCTTGTATGTTTTAGCCTCCAGTCCCCTAATCATCTTTGTTGCTCTTCTCTGCATTCTTTCCAGAGTCTCAATATCTTTTTTACATTGTGGTGACCAAAACTGGATGCAGTATTCCAAGTGTGGCCTTGAATGACTGGGCATGATCCACAGTGACCCAATTCCTGAGACATATTTGACTACGGTGGAAAATACAGCACTCGATAGAAAGGTACAGTTTTTGACGTACTGATTGGCAAACTAATGTCAAATAAAGGGAGATTACTGAGTAACAAGAAATTGGCAAGACCAAAAGCAAAGTTGTCAGTTTCACTTGCTGAAATCTTGGGGACAGGGCACAGTTCTCTAAGGCAGATGGACAGCTATTTCAACATTTGGCTGCGCTCCCTGTAACAGCCTCATTTGAAGGATTAAGAAGTCATATTTTTATTCTGAATTAAAGCAAAATCAGAATTGTGTGATAGACAGCAAAAGAAATATCATTGAGCAGATTTTATTTATTTATTTATTTATTTATTTTAAAAAGTTGCTTTTTATTCTTTTGTTGGGCATTCCAAAAGCACAAAAAACGGCTATGTTCTAAATGTCCTTGCTTGGTGCAATTCACCTCTTTAAAAACATTGTTCCGAATAAATACAGAATCTTTCGAATTCTAGCATTCTATTTCCAGGACAGGTGTCCTCCAAGTGCAAAGCTGATCTTGGCTTCCCCCCTCCCCCCTCATGTCTTGTGAACAACTCTGCAAAGTGCGCATCATGAAGTTGTGTTAATCCCTCCAAAGGAGATTCAAGAACAAGAGGTGAAATTAGACAACAGAAGAAGATTGTCACTGTTGGACAATTTTCCCAATCATCCCATTCTTTTAGATCAAGATTGGAGACTGTGACAGAATAAAAAAGTTGGAAGGGACCTTGGAGGTCATCTAGTCCAACCCCCTGCTCAGGCAGGAAACCCTACACCATTTCAGATAAATGGTTGTCCAATCTCTTCTTAAAAACTTTCAGTGTTGGAGTATTCCTTCCTTCTCTTCATTAAACTAGACATACCCAATTCCAGCAACCGTTCCTTATATGTTTTAGCCTCCAGCCCCCTAATCATCTTTGTTCATCTTTCAGTCGAACCTCCTGCTCAAGCAGGAGACTCTTTACCATTTCAGACAAATGGTTGTCCAATTTCTTCTTAAAAAACCTCCAGTGATGGAGCAAACACAACCTCTGAAGACAAGCCATTCCACTGGTTAATTGTTTTCACTGTCAGAAAATTTCTCCATAGTTCTAGGTTGCTTCTCTCCTTGATGAGTTTCTGTCCATTGTTTCTTGTCCTGCCTTCAGGTGCTTTGGACAATAGGTTGACCCCCTCATCTTTATGGCCACCCCTGAGATATTGGAAGACTGCTGTCATGTCACCCCTCATCCTTTTCTTCGTTAAATTAGACATTCACAAATTCCTGCAACCGTTCTTTTTATCGTAAGTTCAGTTTCTAAATCAGCTCACTGATTTATCATATCATTTATCATGAGCCCAAATGTATGGTTGGACCAAAATGTCCAGCTACTATAACATGCTAGGAGTTGGTGGCAAACAACTGTTCATTACCCTCATTTTGGAACAGGATGGTTTTATAGCCTCAGAAATATTCTTTTTTTTTCTTCAACTTGTTCTTGCCTCCAGGAGTAGAAGGAATAATGGAGGAAATACCCAAGGAGAATAAAATCATATGAAGAATCATCTCATAAGCTAATTTGCTTTGGGTTATGCCACCACCTTCAGACATCTAACATTAACAAATAACAGAATAACAGAGTTGGAAGGGACCTTGTGGGTCATCTAGTCCAACCCCCTGCTCAAGCAGGAGACCCTATACCAGTGGTTCTCAACCTTTTTAATGCCGCGACCCCCAACCGGTCGTAAGTCAAGGATTACCCAACCAGTCGTAAGTCGAGGACTTCCCAACCGGTCGTAAGTTGAGGACTTTCCCTGCCCAGGAGTGCCACGCATGCATGGTGCCACCCCCTACGCCGGCAGAAGTGTAGCTGGCAAGGGGCAGCGACGGCGCAGGGCGACCACTGGCTGGGCCGCCAGCTGGCCCAAACCATGGGAGGTAAGGCACCCGCCAGGCCCCATGGGAGCCAGCACCCCTCCCTGTGCCCGCCGGCCTCCCACCTCCCACCCCTGACCCTCTTTTACTTACATTTTTAGTAGTTGCTCAACAGGGAGGGGTGGAAACTTCCGGAGAGCTTGCCTTCGCTGCAGACAACTTGCAGCACCATTTGCAGACTGGGACTTTTGGTGGGCTCAGCAGGGCAGAAAAAGCCTGGACAATTCCTATTGGCTTTTGAAAGCCAATAGAATTAGACTCTATTCAAGAGAATCTATTCTATTGGCTTTCAAAAGCCAATAGAATAAGAGGGAGTAGCACAGCTAAGGAAAAGGGGAAAAAATGGCGGACTGCGTTGTTTGGCGACCCCCGGGAAATGGTCGTTCGACCCCAAATGGGATCGCGACCCACAGGTTGAGAACCGCTGCCCTATACCATTTCCTACAAGTGACTGTCCAATCTCTTCTTAAAAGCCTCCAGTGATGAAGCATCTGAAGGCAAGCTGCTCCACTGGTTGATTGATCTCACTATCATTTCTAAGTTGAATATCTCCTTGGTCAGTTTCCATCCATTGTTGACCATCTTCTGTTAATCTATTAACATCACAATTTTTTTTTTTACTACCAGGTGTCCCATGCGTTGTTCTGTCTGGTCTCTCTCAGCTCATTAAAAACTACGTAAATGTCTTTAAGAGATTTATTAAACACATTTCAAAAGGATTCATTTCAAAGCCAACTGCTGACATTTTGCTGGCAAAAACATCTAAGACTAATTATTTACAGTTAGATTACAACAAACTCTTTCCAAACATCCCAATTACTCACTCCGTCTTTATCACAGTGGCCGAGACCTCATTATCCTTCACTAGGTTTTTCAAAACATCAGACTTTCAAAGCATTGCAAAAGTTTCCAAACCTCTCATTGATAAACGTTGCCCGTAACAAGGGCGTAGTCTACTTCCCCCTTCTAATATAGTGTCCGATACGTCACTTCCCCCCATTACTTCCTTTTTCCAGTTAACTGACACCTTCGCTTATCAAACCTTCTGAACCTCGGATCAATCCATTGCTCGTCTTGCTCTAAATCTGACCCATCATTTGGAGAGTCTGAATCAGAATGCATACAAAACTCCTCATTATCTGATTCGGCTGCCGGGGGGGGGAAAATACCCAGAGGGGCCGGCTTGTGCTTCCTCATTCTCTGATATGTCATCATCCAGTCGTGAGACACCCACAACATGCGTATTCTTTTTGTGTTTTAAAAACTTGCATTTGCTTCCCCCCCTTTATTTTTCTTTTCTTTCATTCTTATAGTTCAGCAACTACACTGATTAGTACATTGCAATTGTTTATTCTCTTTTAACAGGCTCACAGAGGATACCATCTTGCAAGATTTAAAAGGTCTCAGGTGGACATTTATAGATTTTTTTTCCTAAGAAAAACAACAACCCAAAAAGACAATACGCATATGTACTATACATTGTTATTTATTGGCAAATTCTAATTTCGGGTTTAAAAAACAAGAGGTTGAAAAGACGATCTGGAGATGCCTTGTATTGTAAAGGCACCATCAGTGTTGGCAGGTAGAATCAAAATATTTGTTAATTAGAAAGTATTTATTTTGGAATGTCGGACTTGTGACGCAAATCTTGCTCTCTGAAATACAAAATGGGAGAAGGGCAGAAACTGGATGCAATGGTGGATGTGTCCTTCCATATCCATCCTACTGCCTAGTGTTCAAACATCTCATCTTCTTCATGAAGAAATTTGGAAAAAAAATTGGAAACTCTTATAAAAAGAATACAATCATAATTTCAACCACTTCGAACTGTCAAATTGAAGAAGGATTTCAACACTAAACGCAACTGGATCGCCACGTTCTTTTCCAACAAAACAACCATCGTCACCAATTCATCCATCAGTTGAGGCAATGTCTTCTTTTGTTTCTTATACCAATTATGTCAGTCTTTGTGTTGCTTGTGTTTTCCTTTGTACAGTTGGAAACAACCACACAGCTTGCCCTATGTTGCAGTGCTTTAAGCATTGAATAGGGAACCTATCACCTCACTTCTTTGCTCTCTACCCGTTACAATA
Organism: Bothrops alternatus; assembly: GCA_034064705.1. NCBI lineage: Eukaryota > Metazoa > Chordata > Lepidosauria > Squamata > Viperidae > Bothrops > Bothrops alternatus. Next base: position 159,658 of record JARGCV010000585.1, read on the forward strand.
CCCATGAAGGCTACATATAAGTGAGAGAAAATAGTCCTAGGAACTAGTTTTTTCAGGGGAACTAAAAAGACTAAAAACAGTCAGAGTTGGTCAGGAGACTTCAGGCAATTACGGAAAGGTCTGATCATTTGAAAGAGGTTATGCCCTGACTTTGCTTGGCTACTGTCTGGAGCACAAAGGGAAGAACAGAAAGAAAAAGCTGCATGGACTTCTTTTACCACTGCGCTCAGCCAGCCTTGGTAAAAGTACGGCTGATGGTTTCTTTACATAAGGATTGTTTTCATAATAAGAGAATGGTAGATTCCAAGGTTGCTTTGTTTGTGAGCAACCAGTCTAAGAGCGA